>JAHHZJ010001211.1:7500-114340 GCA_021437245.1 Aegilops speltoides | reverse complement strand
CGTACTCACCTCGATCTTGGGTTATCGGGTTATCTCACCAACGAACTGCATAAAAGAGATTTTCGATGTCGGCGCTTAAACTCGGTATTCCAGAACTGCAACGATAAAATTATGATGACAACACCTCGTAGCTCAACTCCCGGACACTTCCAAGAAACCCCGACAGAGGCACCAAGACAATGTTCTCATCATAAAACCATCGAACAATTCCAAGATACCCGCGTGATCCTAAAATTTTTTTTTAGTGAAATTTGAGAAGAGAAGAGTCAAAACTTCTACGTCAGGATGCCTTACCAGAGCGATGAAGAGACTGGGGAGTAAAAAGAATTCCTAACTCTCTGATATATATAATCCTAAATGACTCAAAACATTTTTCTAGACACAACTCGGCCGCTAAAAAGATCAAGCAGTGGGGATCCTAAGGTCGGGGAAGGCTCTGATACCAACTTGTAACGCCCTCGATGCGGCTATATCTCCCACGTGTCGAAGCACGACTTAGAGGCATAACCGCATTGAAAGCAATGTCGCAAGTGAGGTAATCTTCACACAACCCATGTAATACATAAGGGAAAGAGATACATAGTTGGCTTACAATCGCCACTTCACACAATTACATGAATAAAGCATTACATCATCCAGATACAATCAAGGTCCGACTACGGAACCAAAATAAAAGAAGAACCCCAATGCGACAAAGGTCCCCGATCGACCCCAACTGGGCTCCACTACTGATCAACTAGAACGAAACAACACAAAGGACAAGATCTTCATCGAGCTCCTCCTTGAGCTTGGTTGCGTCACCTGCAAACTGGTTTTGGAAGTATCTGGTGAGCCACGAGGACTCAACAATCCCATTACCATGGGTATCAAGACTAGCAAAGCTTAATGGGAAAGGAAGGGGTAAAGTGGTGAGGTTGCAGCAGCGGCTAAGCATATATGGTGGCTAACATACGCAAATGAGAGTGAGAAGAGAAACAAGCGGAACGGTCGTGAAGCTAGCAATGATCAAGAGGTGATCCTGAACTCCTACTTACGTCAAACATAACCCAGAAACCGTGTTCACTTCCCGGACTCCGCCGAGAAGAGACCATCACGGCTACACATGCGGTTGATGCATTTTAATTCGGATCAAGTGTCAAGTTATCTACAACCGGACATTAACAAATTCCCATCTGCCACATAACCGCAGGCACGGCTCTCGAAAGTTTATACCCTGCAGGGTGTCCCAACTTAGCCCATGACAAGCTCTCGCGATCAACGAAGAATAGACCTTCTCCGGGAAGACCCGATCGTCTCGGAATCCTTACCACAAGACATTTCGACAATGGTAAAAGAAGACCAGCAAAGCCGCTGATCGCCGACAATCCCGATAGGAGCTGCACATATCTCGTTCTCGTGGCAACACCGGATAAGTCAAGCTATGAGTAAAACCAGCCCTCGAGTTGCCACGAGGTGGCCCATGAGCTTGCTCGGTTCGGACCAACACTTAGACAAGCACCGCCCGGGGCTAAAATAAAGATGACCCTTGGGTTGGCCGACCCAAGGAAAGGGATAGGTGGTGGTGAGGCAAATGGTAAAACCAAGGTTGGGCCTTGCTGGACAAGTTTTATTCAAAGCGAACTGTCAGGGGGGTCCCATAAATCACCCGACCGCGTTAGGAACGCAAAATCTGGGAACATAACACCGGTATGACGGAAACTAGGGCAGCAAGAGTGGAACAAAACACCAGGCATAAGGCCGAGCCTTCCACCCTTTACCAAGTATATAGATGCATTAATAATATAAGAGATATTGTGATATCCCAACATAAACCCTGTCCACCATGGAGAAATCTTCAACTTCACGTGCAACTAGCAATGCTATAAGAGGGGCTGAGCAAAGCGGTAACATAGCCAAACAATGGTTTGCATAGGAAAGGTGTCAAAGGTTAGAGGTTCATGGCAATATGGGATGGCTTGATAAACAGGTAATAGGTAGCGCAGCATAGCGATAGAACGAAGCAACTAGCATAGCAATGATAGTAGTGAGATCCAGGGTAGCGGTCATCTTGCCTGAAATCCCGCTAGGAAGAAGAACGAGTCCATGAAGAACACGAACGGACGTAGTCGAACGAATCCTCACAACTCCGGAACGGAACCGAAGCTAACGAGAGAAGCAAACCGGAAAGAAGCAAACAACATGGTAAACTCACAAGCATAATCATGGCATGATGCACAAACAAGTATGATGCATGTCCGGTTTAATGAGGCATGGCATGGCAAAGTGCAACAACCCACACTACAAGTTAAGTGGAGTTCAATATGCAACGAGGTTGCATATTGACGAAACTTCACAACAATTATTTAGTTCATCTCATTTAAGCTACTCAACCATATTAAATGTTGTTAAACATGGCAAAGGATGTATCAAAAGTAAACTAACTATTTAGGCAAGTTTAAATGAGGCCGGAACAACAAACAACATTTCCGGAAAATCCTCATATGCAATTAATGAATTTGCTACTGTTCTGCCCTAAAACATATTTTATAGTTGTTAAACAGGAAAATTAAGTGCAACATGTTAATCTATGCATTTTCCACCCCATTTCCATATAAAGAACATTTAAATCCGAGCTACGGTTATTTAGTTATGAAATAAATCATTTTAGCATGGCATTTGATCAAATTTAAACAAACATCATTTTAAGCAATTTGAACATGGATGCAAATGGCAAAATATGAAACTAGATGAAATTCTAAGCATTTTACATATTTAAAATATTTTAATCCGATGCACGGTTTGTGAGATATTAAATGCATGATCATGAGGGTTTAATCTGTAAACATGCAGTTTTTCTGGATAAGGTTAAATTCGCAGAGTCTAAAAAAACAGAATCGGGCAGAATCTGGATTTGGGTGAGGGTTGCTCACATTGGGCCAAGCCACCGGTGCGAGGAAGGCGGTTGGCGCGTTGGGCCTTGGTCAACGCTGGGTTGTGGTCGACGCGAGACGCTGAAGCGAGGCAGAGCATTGCTCGACTGAAAGCCGGGGAAGAAGGGGAAGCAGAGGCGAGGGACTGCGATGGTGCTGGTGGCCTCTGACGAGGGCACCAGTGGCCGGGGACGGGTCAGCGAGGCGGCGAGCAGATCCCGGCGGCGGCGTGCCGAACGGAGGCCGATGGAGGCGGGTCCGGCTATGGCTTGCGGGTAGAGCGGAAGAAGGCAGCACCTATCCTCTGTAAAACGAGGGAGAGAGTTTCAGAGAGAGAGACAAATCGGGGAAGGGAACGGGGAGGCCGAGAGGGGCCTTGTCGACCGGCGGCAACTCACCGGCGCGAGGTAGGCGGGAATGGATCAAGGAGCTCGAGGACGATGACGTCGGGGCGCGAGAGGCGAGGATGGCCGGCGCAACCTCCTCGGGGCTCCCTGTTGGACGAACAGCGAGAGCAGGTGAGAGAGGGAGGAGGGAAAGAAGGGGAAAGGAGAGGCAGGAGCGCAGGGCCCTGCTGAAGGTGGTCGCCGGCGACGTTCACGGGAGGCGGCGGGTCGCGAGGGTGAGGCGGAGGCGCCGGTCATCGGCTACTGCTGCTACTCCGGCGAGGAGGCTCGGGGCGAGCTAGTTGGTCTCGGGATGAAATCAGAGGGGTTGTGGGAGTGAGGGCAACGCCTTGATACATTCGGGATCGAGTGCGGGGTCGATGCGAGGAGGCGCTCGGGGGCTTGCGCGCTGGACCGAGGGCTCGAGGTGCTGGACAGGCACGGGAGCGGGGGAACTGGGGGAAGAAGCTGGCTGCTCCGGTTGGTGGGTTGCTGAAGGCGACGACGACCGCGGGCACCGGTTGGCTCGATGGGGATTTCAAGGGAGAGGAGGAGACTAGCTGGTTGGCTGGATCGACTGGACGGATCGGGCAAGACCCGAGGAAGGGGGAGACCAGGTGGGTTGATCGTGAGGGATCCCGAGGGAGATGGTCAGTGGGTGGCGGCGGCGGGCACGGAATGGATGGGACAGATCCCGTAGGTTTTAGGGTTTGGTCTACGGTTTGGTCCGGTGTATATATAGTAGGTGGACTAGGCTTAGGGGCTACCTCGTCCCTCCGATCGTAATCGGACGATAAAGAAATAAGTAGGTAGGGAGTCCAAATAGGAAAACGGAGATATTTTATAGATGTTGGGGGATGATCCGAACCCAACGGTAATGACAGACCAGTTCGGGTTCGGGCAAGTTTCGGGCACGCGCGAGAGGGGTCAAGAGCGGTCCAAAAGGACAAGGGTCTGACAAAATGACAACGAAGGCAAAGAGAGAAAAGGGCAACTGCGAACGGCTACGAGTTTTTATGAAAACATGCAAATGCAATGTGCATGATGCTATGAGATGAGATGCACGCCAAGAACAAAATGCAAAACAAAATACAAAAACCCAACCACGAAGGAAATAAAATATCGCATCTCCAGAAAAGGCAAGAGTTGGAGTTACGAATACGGAAAGTTGTATCCGGGGCGTTACAACGTGCCTGTGCCCGACCCTCCTGTTCGTCAAGAGGAGGATGAAAATGTTGAAGCTACCACCACCAACGCCAATGAAGCCAATGACGTAGTCATGGCTGACGCTAATGTGGAGCCTGCACCAACCAGTGTGCCTGAAGCAAATGTGGCCACTGAACCTGAAACCAATGAGGCTGCTGCACGAAGCTAATGAGACAATCGCTCTGGCACTTTGTTGTGCAGCCCGACGCCTCAGCTATTGCCCATGCTCCTGTTCCGCCACCAAGGCCCCATACAATTGAGCAAGCATACAGTCATGGTCTGCTAACCACTGTCCGATGGCCCATTCTGGTACCTTCGTCTACTGCCTCTGGACCTCAATTTGACTATCATGTTGAGCATAGGCCTCAGGTCCAGAAGCCAAAGCCTAGGCTACCAAGGTTTCCTGGTACTGCAAACTCACCAGGGTCCTTCAATGCAAATGGCTTCAAAAGCCACAATACCTTCTTTGACAGCGCCAAGAACCCCTACTCCAAGCCAAGAATATCATCAGATCGGTTTTGGAGCTATCAGCAGAGAAGCTATTACTCCTGCAATCTATATGATCAAGGGCATTTTCCTCATATGCGCCTTTGACACTGGGCCATTGTTGGACTGCCGTGCTTAGAAGAAGCACTTGATTGCTTCGTGATGTTGGTCGCTCCCACTTTGTGATGCATAAAGAACATTGGAATGAAGAGCTATTGCTTCAATTCTATGCTACTCTACACATTCGCGTCTACTACAGACACATCAAGACATGGGTTCTCGAGTGGATGACTGGAAATGTTCATCACGAAGCCAAAGCTATGGATATCATCGAGCTCACAGGGCTAGGCACTCCTGGAGAACTATATGAACCTGACTGTCAGCTACACCGCAATGCAGTGGAGATTATCTTCCATAAGCCAGAACCCAATATGAGCTAGATGTTGAGCATGATGAAGCCCTTGCCATCTAACGCTAAATATCCAATAGAGTTCTTTGTTGAAGACCTTGAGTATCTGCCTCGCACCATATATCATATCATCAGGCGAACTCTATGGCCTGTCAAAGGACATTCCTCAGCATCCAAGCTTGAAAGAGCTATGAAGACTTTGGTCTTCTATATTCTCAATGGTATCAGCTTCAACACTCAAGAATTCTTCATCAGGCAACTTGCTGCTTCTGGCTCTGACCTATTTGGTCTAAAGTTTTATGCTCCGTGGGTCATGCGCCTCATCAAGAGACACTCATCTATCAACTATCAGCCCTGTACTCGCAATCATATGATCTTTTTGCCAGAGGTTGATATGTCAGTTGAGCTATATACTCTGACCCTGCCAAGAGGCCTCTTTGTCTTCAGAATGCCGAGCACCAAAGCTTCACTCAACCCATTGAAGGTGTTCAAGCAGCAACATGAATCTATCCATTGGTTGGAAATACTCATCTGCCTCATCGAGCACCTACTGAAGCCACTGAAAGCACCATTGCACAAAGGCCTCGGAAGCGTTCTCGTGTTCTCAATGACCAAGAACTTCTTGTGGCCCTTCATCAGAAATAGGATAAGCATCATTTTTGGCTCAAGAGACAGATGCAAAGCCTCTTGGTGGATGTCAATCGCATTCGCAACCTTGCCACCAAGAATGCCTTTGTTGCTCATGAAACTTGCCGGCGATCATGGAAGAGTTTGACCCTGCTAAGTGCTGAAGCAGATCTTCAAGACGATGGCTTCAAAGAAAGATTCCAGTTTGACTCCACTCCTCCACGGACTGCTGTCCTACGTCGCACTCCATCTCTTGAAGACTCTGAATATTCTTCCTCCGCGGCAACGGTAAATGCCAGAGTGATCGATGTTGAAGATGATGCTACTTCACCACCTCCTACTACTGCGCGCATCGACACTGCACCAAGTTCATCTGCACCGCCACCAACGATGACAACCCTGCTGCTTCACCTACTCATGAGGACGAGTAGATGCTCTATGTCTTCAAACCTTTTTGGTCCTTACTGACAAAAGGGGGAGAAGCATATGAGTTGATAGTCTTCAAGCGGGTTCATGGGCGGTTGCATCATATTTTGCTTCGTGCTTACAACTCTTGCTTTTGAAACATTTGGTTCTCTAAGTTGTAACACCTAAACTTGATGGTCGTCTGCTACTTATTTGCTTCACTGTGATGCGATGATAAATTCTGCATGTGCGATGATAACTTCTGCACTTAGATCATTCTGCAGACGTCCATTTTTCATTATGCATGTCATTCTACTTGCTATATCATTTCATGCATGATGAACTATCTTCATAAGTTGAAGAGGATCTCCACAAGTACAACCTGCCATGTGCATTTGCATTCCAAAAGCAAATTACTTATATGCACATCTTCAGGGGGAGCCCTTGCTATTTATGAAGACAATTCCCAATTCCCTATCCTTACAATTTCACATATTTTATCCCCGTTGAAAACTTCAACCAGTTTGTCATCAATCACCAAAAAGGGGGAGATTGTAAGTGCATCTAGTGCCACCCCTAGTTGGCTTTGGAGTATTGATGACAAAGTTGGTTGAGGGACTAATGCGTTTGTGAGAATTGCAGGATAACGCAGGCAGTGTCCCTCATTGTTTCGGTTTACCTACCGGAGATGACCCCTAAAAATGTATGAAGACATTGAAGACAATGGTGGTATGAGAAGATATTCATATTGAAGACTATGACATGAGAAGACATTAAGTGAATACTATGGTGCGCGAAGACTGTGTGGTTTCGTTGTTTCCTTTTCTTCTTTGTTGAGTCATAGGAACCACCATACGTTAAGTGGGGTCCAAGTGAACTAAGTCGAGGATCAAGTGATGCTCAACTCAAATCCTATGTCTTCGAGCGAAGACAATGAGAGCAAATCTTATCCAGAGTGGATGAGTCACTTTGCTTGTAGCCCAAGTAAAGTCGTCGCGTGTGTTTGAAATCGACCGCTGGAACACGTGTCGGTTCCTTAGTGACCTGTGGTCATTTTGGACAAATCAGGTCGGGTTGCCTAGTGGCTATAAATAGCCCACCCCCTACACCATAAATTGGTGGCTGCTCACAGTTTGTGCACGGATTTTGTCGTTTGAGAGCTACCCACCTCGAAGCATTTGAGAGAGAGAGAGAGAAATCTTTGCGAGGACAAAGCCCAAACACCAAGAGCCAAAGAGTGTTAGGCATCACTAAAGTCTTTCTGTCTGTGTGACCTGAAGACTTATTACACTTGAGGACTGTGAATCCTCCAGCCGGTTAGGCGTCGCGTTCTGAGCATCCAAGAGTCATTGTGGATTGCCGGTGAACGAAGTCTGTGAAGGTTTGGAAGTCTCCCTTGAAGACTTACCAGAGTGATTGGGTGAGGAGGGTGTCCTTAGCTCAAGGGAATAAGGTGAAGTCACGGTCTTCCGAGTTAAATCTCAGCCTCCCTAACTGCACATACAGCTTGTCACAAAGAATCGAACTGGTCTAACAAATCGTGTCTTCGACAAGTGATCGGTTCTATCCCTTCCCAACCTTACTTAAGTTTGTCTTCGTGAAGTCATTGCCTATCTGTGTATCTGTTTGACTTCATTGCTTGACTACTACCGTTGATTGGCTTCATACTATCTTCCATCCTCGATCCTTACTACCTAGCTGCTATTAGTCCCAGTACTTTCACATCATTGCATACTTGACTATGGCTTGCTTAGGATAGTTTATCTTCCGCTTGCATATTAATTAGGTCATTTCATTGTGCTGTCTTCAAACTTCTAAGTTTTGAAGACTTTCATAAAAATCGCCTATTCACCCCCCCCCGCCCTAGTCGATACTAGCACTTTCAGTATGACATCATGGGCGAGAAGGTGGTTGTGGGAAAGGCAACCATCATGAAGACGAAGGGCCGCATGTTCCACAACCGAGAGATGCCCGATGGGGTCTTCAAGGTTAAGATGGCCAGTGTCTTAGCGGGCTTCGAGGATTCGCCTCCTCCGATACCAGTCGATGATGACGAGACCCCTAAGATGATTGACGCATGCAAGAACTGGTTCTTGCCTTGGCCGAAGTCTCTTCTTCGTCTTGAGGTGCCCAGTATCACGCCAACGCCACCTTCTCAAGAAGGTATGAACACCACCCCACCTACAAAATTACCTGCACCTGTCGTGGCGGATGATGGTAGCGTACAACGTTATGGAGAGCCTCCATTAGTGCTAGATCATGTCGCCCCCACTATCAAAGAAGCAAATGTTGATGATGACATGGAGGATGATGATGAGGACCTGAACAAGTATTTCAATACCGCCTATGATGGATTGATGGCTAAGGCGCCGAAGACTCGGGCTATGAGCATGGAGATGCTGACTTGATGCTGCCTGATTTGCCGAAGCTGGAACATCCTAAGGCGGAATGCAAAAAGTCTCTCTTCAAGCCATCCTCGCAGGAGACGCCTCCAGATACCGCCTCTGCCCAGCAATCCCCAGAGGCCCGTCCACTATTTAGCCCGACGACACTAGGGGTGGTGGTTAGGGAAGGTATGGTGGGCTCACTACCACCACCCGCCATGAAGCAAAGGAAGAGACCGCCCAGGAAAGGCCCTAAAGGCGCCATAGGTGCTTCAAGCAGCCAACCGCCTCTGAACCCCCGGGTGGTAGACAGAATACCTGTCGAAGGTAAGACGCGTTTCCATGTCGCCGGTGAGCCAATCCTACCTGCCAAAGAGCTAGATCACATTCTAAGCAATGATCTAAAGAGACTCTATGAAGATGTGCTGGCCAGAGAGAGAAGCCTTCTGATCCTGGAAGATCCAGGATACCCGCTGAGGGAGTCCTGGACTAGGGGGTGTCCGGACAGCCGGACTATCAATATCCGCCGGACTCCAAGACTACGAAGATACAAGATTGAAGGCTCCGTCCCGTGTCCGGATGGGACTTTCCTTGGCGTGGAAGGCAAGCTTGGCAATACGGATATGTAGATCTCATACCATTGTAACTGACTCTGTGTAACCCTAGCCTCCTCCGGTGTCTATATAAACCGGAGGGCTTTAGTCCGTAGGACAACATACATTACAACAATCATACCATAGGCTAGCTTCTAGGGTTTAGCCTCCTTGATCTCGTGGTAGATCCACTCTTGTACTACCCATATCATCAATATTAATCAAGCAGGGGCGTAGGGTTTTACCTCCATCGAGACGGCCCAACACAGGTAAAAACATCGTGTCCCTCGCCTCTTGTTACCATCCGCCTAGACGCACGCTTGGGACCCCTACCGAGATCCGCCGGTTTTGACACCGACATTGGTGCTTTCATTGAGAGTTCCTCTGTGTCATCACCGATAGGCTTGATGGCATCTTCAACCAACAACGCTGTCCAGGGTGAGACTTTTCTCCCCGGACAGATCTTCATATTCGGCGGCTTTGCACTGCGGGCCAATTCACTTGGCCATCTGGAGCATATCGAAAGCTACGCCCTGGCCGTCAGGTCAGATTTGGAAGCTTAAACTTCACGGCCGATGTCCGCGGACACTTGATCTTCGACGGACCCGAGCCACAGCCAAGCGCGCCGCACTATGACGACGGGCATGATCTAGCTCTGCCACCGAACAGTGCCTTGGTGGCCGCACACGGATCTGCTTCGGCCATTAGCCCAGAGCTGATTGCCCAGATCGAGGGCCGGTGGATAGACGCCGCCCTGGGGGCTTCAACATCCACGGCGATGGAGCCGAACACTAATCTTGTCCCCATGCGAACTTCGTGATTCCGAGGCGCCGACTCCTTGCGGACTCAACCTCCCGCGCCCCTACCAATCGATCCGATTGGGCGCCGTTATGGAATTCATCGCTGCGGACATCTTCAATACTACGCCTTTCGGCGATATCTTGAATTCACTAAAGCATCTCTCATTATCGGAGAGTCTGGCGGACTATGGCGAGGATGGTTGGGGTACAGACGACGAAGAAATTTAGAGCCCACCCACCACCCACTTTGTAGCCACTATCGGCGATCTAACCGACATGCTAGACTACGACTCAAGACATCGACGCTATGGACGACGATGCCGGAGATTTAACAGAACCAGCGCCTCAGGCACTTTGGAAGACCACCTCGTCATCGACATATACATGGTGGACACCCCAAAAGACGGGACGGCGAAGAAACAAATAAGGCGACTCTTTAAGGAAGCAACCCAAGCGCCAAGCGTCGTGGCGCCGCTCTAAATCTCGCCACAACAAGAATGGAGATTCCGCACAGAGATAATAATACTCCGAGAGTGCCGAAGACAATCCCCTCCAAAGAAGACTCGGCGCAGAGGATGCGAAGCAAGCCCTCACGAGGCGGCGGCGACGAAGAGGTTGAGGATCATAACTATATGCCTCCCTCCCAAGACGGCAAGCTCGAACGATGATGAATTCGTTGTACCCGAGGATCCCATCGAACAAGAGCGCTTCAAGCGCAGGCTTATCGCCACAAAAACAGCCTAAAGAAAAGCAGCAACAGCTTCAAGCTGATCAGACCTGCTGGCCGATCGATGGACCGAGGTCCTCGCGTCAAGAGTATAAACTCGAACGTCCTCCAAAAGTTACCCAAGACGCAAGCTGCTCCCCGATTAGATGAGGAAGCATACATACCTCCATCACCAACAAGACGATATGGCTGACCGACCACCCGTGGTCGTGACAGAGGCATCTAGGCCCCACCAAGACCATACCCGGCATCGCTCCAAAAGTACGAAGCCAAGAGGGAACGCGCCGGACTTGCGAGACATATTGGAGGACAAAGCAAGGCAATCCAAATCCATCTATGGATCACGTGGGCGCCCTACGACCCACGAAGAATACCGTCGCGCCGGATACAATAACCCTGGCCGGGCCGAACACAGCAGACAACGCTCTCTCGAGCTGCGTCGCGATATTGCTCAATACAGAGGCGCCGCACACCCACTATGCTTCACTGACGAAGTAATGGATCATCAGATCCCAGAAGGGTTTAAACCCGTAAACATCGAATCTTACGATGGCACAACAGACCCCGCGGTTTGGATCAAAGACTATCTTCTCCACATCCATATGGCCCGTGGCGACGATCTCCATGCCATCAAGTACCTCCCACTCAAACTTAAAGGACCATCTCGGCATTGGCTTAACAGCTTGCCCGCAGAGTCAATTGGGTGTTGGGAGGACCTGGAGGCCGCATTTCTTGATAACTTCCAAGGCACATATGTGCGACCACCAGACGCCGATGACCTAAGCCACATCATTCAGCAGCAGATTTAATCGGCCGGACAATTCTCGACACGCTTCTTGACGAAGAAAAATCAAATCGTCGATTGTCCGGATGCAGAGGCCCTCGCAGCCTTCAAACATAACATCCGGGACGAATGGCTAGCCCGGCACCTGGGGCAGGAAAAACCGAAATCCATGGCAGCCCTCACATCGTTAATGACCCGCTTTTGCGCGGGAGAGGACAGCTGGCTAGCCCGCAGCAACAATCTCCGTAAAAATTCTGACAGTCCGGATACTAAGGACAACAACGGCAGGTCACGTCGAAACAAAAACAAGCGCCGCATTAACGGTGACGAAAAGGAGGATACGACAGTCAACGCCGGATTTCGAGGCTCTAAACCCGGTCAGCGGAAGAAGCCATTCAAAAGAACCACTCCGGGTCCGTCCAATCTGGACCGAATACTCGACCGCCTATGCCAGATACATGGCACCTCTGAAAAGCCAGCTAACCACACTAGTAGAGACTGCTGGGTGTTCAAGCAGGCCGGCAAGTTAATTGCCGAAAACAATGACAAGGGGCTAAACAGCGACGATGAGGAAGAGACCCGACCGCCGAACAAGAAAGGACAGAAGGGTTTTCCCCCACAAGTACGGACGGTGAATATGATATATGCGACCCACATACCCAAGAGGGAGAGGAAACGCGCACTAAGGGACGTCTATGCAATGGAGCGAGTCGCCCCAAAGTTCAACCCATGGTCCTCTTGTCCGATCACTTTCGATCGAAGAGACCATCCAACCAGCATACACCATGGCGGATTCGCCGCATTGGTTTTAGACCCAATCGTCGATGGGTTCCACCTCACAAGAGTCCTGATGGACGGCGGCAGCAGCCTGAACCTGCTTTATCATGATACAGTGTGCAAAATGGGCATAGACCCATCAAGGATTAAACCTACAAAGACAACCTTTAAAGGTGTCATACCAGGAGTGGAAGCCAATCATGCAGGCTCACCACACCGAAGTGGTCTTCGGATCCCCGGATAATTTCCGGAGCGAAAAGTTAATCTTCGACATCGTCCCGTTTCGCAGCGGCTATCACGCTCTGCTCGGACGAACCGCGTTTGCAAAATTCAACGCGGTGCCGCACTATGCATACCTAAAGCTCAAGATGCCAGGCCCTCGTGGAGTCATCACAGTCAATGGGAATACGGAACGCTCCCTCCGAACGGAGGAACATACAGCGGCTCTCGCGGCAGAAGTACAGAGCAGCCTTCTAAGGCAATTCTTGAGTCCGGCCGTTAAACGGCCGGATACAACAAAGCGCGCCCGGAGCAATGCCAACCAAGACCACCTGGCGCGATCAGAGCACGCATAGCAATGCGGCCCCAACCCTCGCCCGCGAACTATCGCAAGAATAACACTCCGCGTACATCATTACGCTTTGGAGATACCATGGGCACAGGGGAGGGGGCACGATCGCAACGGACCCAGAGTGCGGTTCGACCACACCGGGGCCTCGCAAGTGTGCCCCCCTTTTTTTTATTATTTTTCTTCTTTTATGTACACAGGACTCTGTTAACCAGAAGCCCAGTCCGGCGGCGAACCTGCTGAACTCATGATGCAACAGTCAGGGACTAAAGAAGGCGCGATTTAACACTCGGTGGTCTCAATTACGAGCATTAAATTCGATTATATACACCAAGTCCACAGCTCATCCCTGGAGGGGGACACGTTTACTTAGTCCAAATCCCTTGCTTACCGCACTATTTGTATCAGTCCGCTCCACTAGCAGATTTTCTTTCATAAATAATGCAGCACCTTTTTGATTGCAATTGCATTACCTTTTATATATACGCTCATTATATGACATCTTGCACCCGTATATTTTGGTACGGCATAATACACCGGGGGTTTATGTTCCCCACTCTATGGTGTGATAAGTCTGAACACTTTCACAAGTGCGGCACCCCGAACTTATAGCATTATATGAATCGGCTCTGAATCATGTCTTGGGTCAATAGTTGGGTTTGCCCGGCTCCCATGTTTTGGTGCCTTACGCCCGCTCCGTCGGCTAAGGTGGCACCGGGAGAACCACTACGATTGCGCCCAGCTTGAGCCGGCGGCGCCTCGATGGAGAAAGCTAAAACGACCGGCATGATAAGGCGAGAGACTGTCATTGTTCGAGAGGTTTTTCGGGTCCTAAAGACTCACGCCGCTTCAAGCAAAGTTCCGACAATGTCCGATGAAGGCGTGGATAGCGCCTGATTCGCCTTCCGAATACCAGGGCTTCGCCAAAATTTAAAATTATAGAATTCTATGGCTAAGTGAGAGTGTTCAAGCATTATAAGTCCGGTTGCCTTGTTCGTTGTGTTGAGTGCCTCCTCGATGGACCCAACAATGGGAACAAGAGTGCTCAAGTTTATCCCGAACACCCCAAAGACTGTGGCTTGGGGGTCAAAATAACGACTTGCCATCTCTCGATTTTATAAATGGCCGCACGAAGGTAATATTTTAAATTAAACAAGCGTTGTTAAACGCAGCACATGAACAAAGTTTCAGCGCGCAGGATAATACATAACGAATTTACTCAAAATTACATTTAGGGGCACTCATCCGCAATATTGCGGGCTCCTTCAGACAGTTTTATAGTACATCTCGGGCGTCGATACTCCTTGCCCGGGCGGTGGGTCCGTGAGAAGCTTCTCGCATCCAACCTGCCCCATTGCATCTTTTGTGCGGGCGAGGGCCCGCGAGCACCTTCAATACAAAGCGGAGCGCTTGATGACATCCGCCCGGGCATGCATCCACCAGCCGCCGACGAGGCCAAAGTAGCTCCAGGCATGGCCTATCCAGCCACAGCCGACTATAAGGCCCTTCATGGCCTCTTCAAGAACCTTGTGGAGTTCGACTAGCTGCTTTAGCTGGTCGCTTAGGGGCACGGGTGTCCGCCTCGACATATCTTGAGACCGAAGACTTTTTCCGTCGAGCTCCCTCCTCGCCACGATAGAATGCGGCGGCATCGGATGCACTACGCGGCAGATCTGCAAACGCCTCGAGAGCTCGAATGCGGTAAGTGTCGTATTTTACATTAACATGCTTGCTTTGCATGAAAAATGCCTTACCCGCCGCTATTTTCTTTATGTCTTCAACCTCCTGAAGGGCCTTATGGGCCTCGACCTTGGCGGACTTGGCACTTTCGAGAGCCGAGGCAAGCTCGGACTCTCGAGTCTTGAGTCACGCCCAAACTCTCATGCTTTTCCATGAGAGCCTGGAGCTCTTGCCAACTTCCGCCACCCGTGCCTCCCCTTTTCTCGCTCAGCCCGTTCAGTCAGACTGTGTTTGGTCATGGACACAACATCCTTCGTGGCTGCCACCTCGTTAGTGGCCCCGCAATACACATATTATCCTTGTTAATTTTATTGCAACCAAAATCCTTTTCTTTAAGGTACCTATTTAAAGGGGTGTTACTCACCTTCTTTTTCCTCGAGCTGCTTCTTCGCATGGCGAGCTTTCGCCGGACCGCTCGAGATCCTGCTTCAAGACATCGACCTCTGCCAAGCACGCGGCGAGAGGCCAGCAACAGCCTGCAAACCCATATTGACATATTTTTAGCAACCTCACAGATCTTGTTAGATCCTCGGTCCGCTTTTCTTTCCGAACACCAAACCGAGCATCGGGCTACTCGTCTATGCGGTATTACATTACATAATTTTAACTTCTTACCTCAAAGCTCGTTAAAAGGCTGCTGCAAGCTTCCGTCGGCCCGCTTTTGGCGAAGCTTAACTTTGAATCACCGCACTCATGATAGTGCGGTGTTCTTCCTCAATGGAAGCGCCTTTAAGCGCCTCCGAGAAGTTATCCGGCGCCTCGGTTGGGCGGAGGCCGCCGGTGTCACGGTCTTGCCCTCCTTTCGAAGGGCCGCTTGCAACTCGAACCACTGCGGGTTCCGATGTAGAGTCCGGCGCAAAGTCCGGAGGTTGCTCGACGGCGCCCGAGCCTCCTCTGGTGGGTCCTCTTCGATCCCACCTCGGCGTCCTCGTTGGTGCGTGGGGTAGAGGCAGTCGGAAGTGAGTTCACATCCGACGAGGCCAACGACCCGCTCGATGAGTCGGGGAGATCGTCATCGGCCGGACTACGGACAGAACGCGGCGTTAGAAGGACACTGCGTGACAGAAAAGATATTGCATATAAAGAATCCGGATACTTACGACTCGCCAACGCTGGTGTTGGCGAAACAGTCCGGGGGAATGGTTCTCCCCCTCTTGGACCCTTCGGCCTCCCCTATTGGGGAAGCCTTCCTTTTCTTCTCTCCCTCCTCCAGGAGAGAGTACTCCTCCTCCTCCTCGTCTTCAGGGGAGGAGTCCACGTTGTCGTTAGACGCCTGATGGCGGGAACTCTTTCGAGTCCCCGCGGCCACCTTGGCCTTCTTCTCCGGCACCACGTGCGGTGCCGGAACCAGCAGCCCTGCTAAGCGGGCGTCCACTGGATCTTCTGGAATGGGAGCCGGGCTGATAAGTTGCCTGGCTTTCTCCATCCATTCCTGTCAAAGGAAAGGAAGGGATTGAACCCTCTTATAATCAATTTGATTATTACAAGTGTCCCGTAATGGGGTTGAATCACTTACCTCGTCAGTTGGATGCAGCGAGCTGAATCTGCGATCTTCCGTCGCGGATGCGGGGGCTTCGGCACCCTTGAACAGCACCCTCCAGGCGCCTTCGTATGTCGTATCGAAGAGCCCGCTCAGCGCCTGGTGCTGTTCCGGATTGAACTCCCATAGATTAAATGCCCGTTCTTGGCATGGGAGAATCCGGTGAATGAGCATGACTTGGACCACGTCGACGAGCCTGAGCTTATTGCTCACCAGCTTTTGGATGCAAGCTTGGAGTCCAGTCACCTCCTTCGGATCGCCCCACAGCAAGCCCTTCTCTTTCCAGGAGGTGAGCTGCGTGGGGATGCCAGATCTAAACTTCGGGGCCGCCCCATGTGGGCTTGGCGCGCTCGATGTATAACCACCCCGATTGCCACCCCTTGACGGAGTCCACAAAGGCCCTTCGAGCCAAAGGACGTTGGGCAATTTACCCAACATGGCGCCTCCGCATTCCGCTTATGTGCCCTTCACAACCTTCGCTTGACGTTGAAGGTCTTGAGCCATAGGCGAAGTGGGGCGGATGCGAGGAAGGTTTCGCACACCCACGATAAACGCCGAGATGTTGAGGATGAAGTTCGCGCCGGATCATGGAAATCCAGGCGTAGTAAAACATGAGCCCCTGGACGAATGGATGGAGCGGAAAGCCCAGTCCGCGGAGGAAGTGGGGAGGAAGACGACCCTCTCATGAGGCCTGGGGTAGGATGAGCTGCCCCTCGTCGGGCAGCCGATCTGCGATATCGCCGAGAGGTATCCGGCGTTCAAGCGGCTTGGTGATGTCCTCCTTAGCGGTGGAGGCCAACCATTTGCCTCCGCTCCCGACATATTCGGAGAAGGTCGAGGCGAGATCGAGAGCTTGGGCGTTGGAGCTTGAGTCTTGAGAGATGGATAAGCAAAGGAGGAAGAAGGCGTGGTGAGAAGGTAAATCCTTATCCCTTATATGTAGGCGACGAAAACTATCGTCCCCCACCGCCCGGTAAAACTCGCTATCTCCCAAGCGCCACCATTAATGGCGCGGTTGGGTTACCCACGTCCGTATTGATGAGAATCCGGAATAAGGGGAACACGATCTCGCTCGACAAGACGTGCCAAAAACCGCTTCGCTAAACATGCTGAGGTGGTATAGTAAAAAACGATTCAAACAGTGGCTTGGCAGCGATGTGATATCATGCCGCATAATACGTCAGCAGATTAAATTAAGTGTACATTTTATTCTCTCTACGGTGGAATGTGGAATTTATTTTGCAGAGCCGGATACTATCCGGGTGTTCATGATCTTCTCTGGATTATTCAAGGGAGGAACCCGCCTTGCAATGCCGAACATTATGCGCGCGGACTTATCGTCATTGAAGCCTGGTTCAGGGGCTACCGAGGAGTCTGGACTAGGGGTGTCCGACACCGACTATCAATATCCGCCGGACTCCAAGACTACGAAGATACAAGATTGCAGACTCCGTCCCGTGTCCGGATGGGACTTTCCTTGGCGTGGAAGGCAAGCTTGGCAATCGGATATGTAGATCTCCTACCATTGTAACCGATTCGTGTAACCCTAGCCTCCTCCAAAGGTCTATATAAACCGGAGGGCTTTAGTCCGTAGGACAACATACATTACAACAATTATACCATAGGCTAGCTTCTAGGGTTTAGCCTCCTTGATCTCGTGGTAGATCCACTCTTGTACTACCCATATCATCAATATTAATCAAGCAGGACGTGGGTTTTACCTCCATCGAGAGGGCCCAACCAGGTAAAAACATCGTGTCCCTCGTCTCTTGTTACCATCCGCCTAGACGCACAGTTCGGGACCCCCTACCCGAGATCCGCCGGTTTTGACACCGACACCCGCTTTACACGGCTTAGGTGTCGAGTGGGAAGTTGTATGTCGATACCTGGCCCGCGCATCAGTTCCTCCTGCGATTTAACTACATCTACAACATGTTCCACATGACCAAGCTGGATTTCTAGTTCATCCGCATGTATGCGCTGTATCTCAACTACTTCATCAGGATGGAGAGCGTAAAATATATCTGCATCGCGGACCCATATTATATGCACGAGAACTTCTTGGCAGTTTGCAAAGAGCACCGTGACTATGCAAGCAAGTACCTCGGCAAATTCATGATCGCTAATAAGGACAAGGAAGCGATTCTCCTGCCTTATCATCCCTTGTAAGTCATCCGCGCATATCCATTCGTACATGTTAATCACTCCTTTGCAAGCATGGAGGCTAATTTGAGGTGTACTTAATTTGCGTAGCAGGGGCGGTGCCATCCTCATCCTTCTGTACCCGGAATACTCCCATGCTATGTACTTGGACTCGTCGAAGAACCTCAAGAAAAAGGATTACACGCACGTAAAGAGTGTTCTCGATAGTTCCCTGTTAACCTTCAGCCTGTCTAGTGGATATATCAAGGTGAAAAGGCACAGGAAGACCGGGCTGGTCTTCCGCCATAAGACCGACTTCTGCTGCATCCAGCAACCGCACAACAGTAGGGTTTATGGATTCTACCTGATGCATCACCTGACGGAGTATAGAAGGGATAATCAACGCCTTCGCATGTCAGCTACTACCAAAGATGCCGAGATTGTCAGCTGGGCCACAAGCATAGGAAAGACACCGGATCATCAAATCCGAGCTGAGTTTTATCACGTACAATGTGAACTAGCCCAAGTGATCATGAAGCAAGTCCTCGAACCAACAGGGATGTTCTACCATGGGCCAATCACGCGGGTTGATGTTCGGGCACTACTAATCACTCAACATCTGGACGTAAAGCCTTTCACGAAGCTCAAGTGCTTCCTCCCTGACTATGTAGGTTTGAACGCCGACATGGAGAACTGATTGTCAATGACAATGTGATGTAACTAAACCATGGTCCTGAACTAGCGTGCCTTATCACTACTATCTTTCTATGGCAAAACTTTGAAATTATGCACGGCGAATCTATGTGATGTAACTAAATCGTGGTCCTGAACTAGCGTAGATCACTCTAGTTAATTAGTTTGGGTATGAGGAACTACATCATTTATGTTTCCTATTGGTTGCTTTTATTTTGCTAATCATGCCTCTTTGTTTTCGTAAGTACAATATATTGCATATTATCGTTCAAATCAACTCATGATGCAGGTACCTAGATCAGAGGTGGCGAAGGACTACTACGCCGTGTACGTTGGGAGGGTTCTAGGAGTCTACGACCACTGGCCAGCCGCTCAGGCCCAGGTGCACAAGTACCCGGGTGCTAGCCACAGAGGGTTCAACACCAGAGCCAAAGCGGAAAGTAGTTACTTGAGGTGGACACTCCAGCATGAGCAGGGGCGGGACCGCCGGTACTACATAGTCGCACTCTTCCTCATGCTGATCGCTCTTTTCTTATACATCATGTTGTAGATAGAGATGATGAAACTTGTGGGTGTGCCATGACCATGCAGTTGCACTTATTCAAGACATGACATGATAGCACTTATGTATCGCTATTTTCGAGATGTGATGATATTTGTGTTAAATGATGATGATGATGATGATGGTATGACGAGACTACTGTATGTCTATGATATGTGCGAATAGTGTATGTTGAATATGATGTGACGAAACTATTGTATAGAGCCTGTATAGATACATCACAAATACGTAGAGGGTGCAAATCTGTGAAAGCAAAAATATTAGCAATAGCGCTGGAAAATACTTACCAGTAGCGCTGGCTTAGCAGCAGCAGCGCCATATGAACAAGCGCTATAGATAGTTATCAGTAGCGATGTCAGTGGGAAATGACACCTATGGGATCACAAGAATCCCTACTATGGTTGCGGTGCGCGGGGTGGTGAGAAGAGTGGGATCAGTAGTCAGCACAAACACTCAGGTCGTTTACCCAGGTTCAGGCCACGAGGATGCGTAATACCCTAGTCCTGCTTTGGTGTGTATATCTGTGTTCTTGGAGTTCTTGAGCTAGTTATAGTGAGCGTAACTTGTCCAAGGGTCCGAATCCTTCTCCTGGATGCCTTGGCCTCCTTTTATAGGCAAGGGGATCGCCATAGTGGCACCAGGAGGTGGCATCGGGGTACTGTGTCTAAGCCTATCGCCTGTCATTACGGGACAAGATGCATTTAATGCGCCTCTGACGTGTCCCCTTCACTTTATCGCCGCTTTGCCCTGCCTTGACACGCGCCTAGGCCAGCGAGGCGGTCAGCGCCATGTAGGCTGGCAGGCTGCTGAGGTGGCGCGGTGGTAGGGCCTTCATGAAGATTTGCATGCCACCACGTAGGCATGCGCTGAGTTGGCAGAGAAGCCTTATGTCGACACACAGGCGCCTGCCGTAGAAGCTCTGCGGGTGAGGGCCTGGCTGTGGCCTCGCGGACGTCCTCGGCAAGGGCCTTGCCGTGGCGTTGCGGTCGTCCACGGCAAGGGTCTTGCCGGGGGTCTTGTGGGTTTCCTCGGCAAAGATCTGACCGAGGTTCGTCTTCTTCTAATTCTCTTCTGATTTGAAGCGTTTCTTGTCTTCACAAAGATCTGCATGCCATCATGGAGGCACCTCCCGAGCCCCAGTCCCAACATGGTTTGTGGCGCTGGAGAAACTAGGGCCCAAGGGTGGCGTGCTTCGCTGGCATCGGGTAAGCTGCCCCGGCAAGGTCCTTGCCGGGGCCGTGGAGGCCACCCTGGCAATGGTCTTGTCGGGGGAAACCACCTCGCATTCTTGCTCTTTATGCCTCTGTCTTGGTGTTGCTTTGACCGTCTTGCGGCTTTGATTTCCTGTCTCTGCCCTGCTTAAGTGTGGTCATGGGCGCGGCTCTGACTGCCCATGCGCGAATAAGGGGTACAAAGGAGCACCCCTACTTTGGTACACCGACAGGAGCCCCCGGGCCTGGGCCACACATAAGAGCGACACGTTGTTGGGCTAGGCCTAGAACGATGCGCGGGCAGCCGGGGTCGTTTCACTTGGGGTGATTTTTCCGCCCGCTGCGTTCTCCCACGACCCGTGTTGCATGCGTGGCGTGGGGATTGCGCGCACGGGTGATCGAAGCATGCTTGCATCACCCTGCGGTGAATAGTAAAGAGGCGGCCCGCGTGTCCCTTTGAGAACGCAGGGCCGCTGCTCATTTACTCTCCTATCCAGGGAACCGTCACTCCACGCGTCCCATTACGCCCGTCTCTTGCGCCACGTATGCCACATGCACGACGCAAGGCGAACGACAGACGCGCGGAATATGGGAAGACATGCGTGCATGGGTTGATACCCACGCGCCTTCAATTGGGCCGGGAGGGCGGCCGATGGCCTCGCCTGCAGTCACCTTAATGAGCTGGATTGGCTGAGTGGGGTGATGACCCACAAGTATAGGGGATCTATCGTAGTCCTTTCGATAAGTAAGAGTGTCAAACCCAACGAGGAGCAAAAGGAAATGATAAGCGGTTTTCAGTAAGGTTTTCTCTGCAAGCACTGAAATAGTAGGTGATAGATAGTTTTGTGATAAGATAAATAGTAACGAGCAAAAAGTAAATAAAGTAAATAAAGTGCAGCAAGGTGGCCCAATCCTTTATGTAGCAAAGGATAAGCCTGGACAAATACTAATAATGAAGAAGGATCTCCCGAGGACACATTGGGAATTATCGTCAAGCTAGTTTTCATCACGTTTGTAAGATTCGTGTTCGGTACTTTGATAATTTGATATGTGGATGGACCGGCACTTGGGTACTGCCCTAACATGGACTAGCATCCCACTTATGATTAACCCCTATTGCAAGCATCCGCAACTACAAAAAGGAGTATTAAGGTAAACCTAACCACAACATTAAACATATGGGTCCATATCAACCCCTAACGAAGCAACGCATAAACTAGGGTTTAAGCTTCTGTCGCTCTAGCAACTCATCATCTACTTATTACTTCCCTATGCCTTCCTCTAGGCCCAAATAATGGTGAAGTGTCATGTAGTCGACGTTCACATAACACCACTAGAGGAAAGACAACATACATCTCATCAAAATATTGAACGAATACCAAATTCACATGACTACTAATAGCAAGACTTCACCCATGTCCTCAGGAACAAACGTAACTACTCACAAAGCATATTCATGTTCATAATCAGAGGAGTAATAATATACATAAAGGATCTGAACATATGATCTTCCACCAAGTAAAGCAATTAGCATCAACTACAAGGAGTAATCAACACTACTAGCAACCCACAGGTACCTATTTGTGGTTTTGATACAAGATTGGATACAAGAGATGAACTAGGGTTTTGACAGGAGATGGTGCTGGTGAAGATGTTGATTGAGATTGACCCTGTCGGTGTACTAAAGTAGGGGTACCTTAGTACCCCGAACTTGTGCACGGGCAGTCGCAGCACCCCGCGGTGAGGCTTGCCGGGCGCCCGCCAAGATCCTCCGCCATTCCTATCTTACTGCCATTCAAGAACAAAGTATCAACTAAGAAGACAAGGCCCCGGCAAGAGGAGCTTGCCGGGAAACCCAACCAAGACAATTCAGAAAACTTGCCGCAACGCCCCACGCGTCCCGGCAAGGCCCGGCGAGCGGCAAGCTTGTTGGTGCGACAAGACAAAGGCCGCGGCAAGGCACTTACCGCGGCAAGGCTGCCACTCTACACCCAAGCTCCAGCGCATCCACCGACGTGTCACCCCAGGGCCATCCCAGGAGCACGTGGCGAGGCGCTGTGCAGCAATGCGGTGCGATGTGGCGCGGTTGACAAGGAGGCCATCGTGGCGATCGGTGGCGCCTCTAACGGTCGCTTCCTTGCATTAGATGCGACCGGACGGGCATTAAATGCCCTTGTCCCCCGCCGTCGAGTTAGGTAGGGGACACTGTTCGACACTGTTGTACCAACCTGCGTTTTTACTTTTCTACCCCTCTTTCTACGCTGCCACCTGTCGGTGACCCCCTTATGCTATAAAAGGGAGGCCCATGCGCACGTAGAGGGGGTTCGGAATTTTGGTTCCACAGCCGACTCATTCAGCACCACAACACGCTCACGCCCTGAGCAAGAACAAAATACAAACACAAAGCAGCAGTAGGAGTTTTATCTCTCCGGAGAGCTCCGAAGCTGGGTAAAATCCCCCGCGCGCTCCCGCCTCGATCTGCTCTGCGTGCGCCCTCCGGTCCCTTCCCGGACAAGAAGGGGCCCCCGGCCCCATAGGTGCTCGTGCCCCCAGCGACCACGACATCTTTGGCGCGCCTGGTAGGGGGGCGTCGAGGTCATGCGTACCTGATCCGGCGTCTGCGCGCGCTACATCAGCATCTTCATCCACATGCCACCGAAGAAGAAAACTTCGGAGGTAGACGCCCGCTCAGGATCGTCCTACCGCCACCGGAGCAACAGCGGTGGGTGGACGCCGGCGGAGGAGCGGGCGCCAGCGGGGGGACTCACATCGTCACCCGCTCCAAGGACAAGGCCCCGCGAGGTTCAGCGTCTGCACATCCACCGCACCCCTCTCAGGAGGTGCAAGATCGACAACGCCACGGCGCCCCGGGCGCCGTGCTCGCTGGAACAAGGCTGCTGGTGGGTCGCGGGGCGCCTAAGGCTAATGTGCGCCAACACACCGCACGAGCGCAAAGGCGGTCTCCAGCGACAAGCAAGGGCTCCTCGACAAGTTCTCGATTCCGCAAGGATGAACCTATGCAACCAAAAAAAGGGGTTGGTTACTAGCGACTACTTTCCGACTGTAGCTCCCGAGCCGCCGCCAAGAAGGCCCCTGTGATCAACACAAAAAGCGCCGAGGAGCCGCCTGCCCGACAAGCCCTAGGGTTTGTTTCGTTGAAGCGAGACGCCCCGACAAGCTGTGTCCCGACACGCTTGCGGGAGCAGCACGCCCGCAGGACCCAGATTCTTGCCGAGAAGCGAATGTTCCCAAGAGCAGCATTTACGCCTTTAGTCCTCGCTGTCGGAGCTTGATAACGATATGGACTAGGTGTCGCTCAAAGAAGCATAGCCTTGCCGGAATGCGTAAGATGTAAAAGCTAAGTTGCCAAAGTTTGAGCATAGTCGGTTTAAGTTATTAAAGTTATACTCCTTGAAACGCTCGGTGCCTTGTATGGAAAACACTGTGCGCGGAGGAATCGACTAGGTGGCTAAGTTAAGCCCTTGATTTGTTTTCGAGTCCGCCAACAATACAAGCGAGCTGCAACTAGTCCCGACAAGATTTCTTGCCGGAGGCAACACCGCCACTGGTTGTGATGTTCCGTGACTCAAGAAGTGTGCTCGCGCCGCAAGTTCCCTCAAAGCGTAGGGTAAAAACATACAAGGGATGTAACAGAGTAAAGGATATAACATAGCAAGCTTTGCTCAGAATAAAGTTATATATTATAGTAAATAACTTGTCGCGCTCTAAAAGATTGTTCCTATAACACATCTAGCAGCGGCAAGAACAAGGAAAAAGAAGAAAGGTGCGCCGGCACCTGGGTCCCGGCAAGCCAGCATTGCTGGGGGCTGCGAGTACTAAGATTCATCCCCGGCAAGCCAGAGTTGCCGGGGGCTGCAATATCAGATAAGTTTTTTCATCCCTCATCATCCATCCTCTTATGGACTGGGGAACGCGAAGTTATATTCCTTGAACGACCATCCCTTGTATGGAAAACCTGTGCGCGGAGGAATCGACTCGTGGCTAAGTTGCGCCCTTGATTTGTTTTCGAGTCCGCTCAACAATACAAGTGAGCTGCAACTAGCCCCGACAAGGTTTCTTGCCGGAGGCAGCACTGCCAGCGGGCTGCTGATGTTCCGCACTCAGCAAGTGTGCTTGCGCCGGCAAGTTCCCTCAAAGCATAGGGTAAAAACATACAAGGCATAGAGTCAAGTAAAGGATATAGCATAGCGAGCTTCCCCTTTTTCATTAAAAAACATCCCATTCGGGTACAGTCCATAAAGGATGAAAAACATGAAAGAGAGGATTACGAGTTTTAAATGCAGCTAAGGCCCGAAGGCTTACAAATTAAAAAGATAAGATGCCCATAATCCCTTTACTGTCCGCCTTTTCAGGAGGTAGGTCAAGGAGGCGAAGAGGGCAAAAGAGGCGCCTAGGTGAGCTACGGGTGCCAGAAGACACCAAGAGAACATTCCGGGGGCCACCCGGAGGCTTGGCGAAGACGGCGGCGCCGGAAGCTGAGCTCGAAGACGGGGCGGTAGGACGTCAGCACGCTGTCGAGGGCACCACGCCCTCGCACTCCGACTTGACGGCCTTGCCGCCACCCTCTTCCTCTTCCGCAGCCTCCCACGCCACCGCCCAAGGAGACGACCCCGGAGTTCAAGGGGCAGCGACCGGATGATGGGGTCGCCGGTGACGCGCGAGGCGACGCCCGACGCCTAGTCGGGCCCGCCGCCTCGCTGTCGTTGCCGCTCTCCTCCTCGCCACTCTCGCCGAGGGGTCTTCGCTATCGGAGGAGCTGTCCATGCAGCATCTCGCCCGGGTGCCGGAGTCCCCGAAGACCTTGACGGAGAGGAGGTCGCCCTCCATCAAGCTGTGGATGCGGGCGAACGTCTTCCACCCTCGATCAAGATACATCACGCTAGGGGCTGGGGATACAACGCTGACTCGCGTGACGCTGATCCCACAGCCCCTCATGCGCAACCTCAGCGTCTCGGGCGGGTCCGGCTCCATTGCGCTCGCAAACGGAGTCGGAAGCCGGAGGCGACGGCGAGGTGCCCGGCGCAGCTTGACGAAGAACTCCCAAGGGTCGCCCTCAGATGGACCGCCATGAGGAGCCGCCGGCGGAGGCGGAGATGCTGCGCCGCCCTTCCGCCTCTTCCTCGAGCGCCGACCTCGCCGACCTCGCCCACGACCATGCCCCTCCTCTTCCCTTGTGGCTGGCTCGCCACCACCGGGCGCGGATAGGGGGATGCGCTGTCTCATGGCGACCCTCGCCACCACCGATGAAGGATCAGGGGTTCCTTCTCCATGGCGAATGAGAGAAAGGGGAGCGGTTGAAGAAAGGAGAAGATGAGAGAGTGCGGCCTCGCTCCCCTCCCGCTCTTCTTAAAGGGCGGAGTGGGGCTCAACGCCCGCCAGCGAATCGAGCACGGAAGACCAGGGGTCGGGCCGACCCGCTGCCTCCGCCGAGACGGCTCGGTCTCCCACCTCGACCGTCCCGCGACCCCGAGTGCATGGGAGACGCGTGGCGAGGATGCAGAATCGAGGCGACGGTTGAGGTGACCTCACCCCGCCCGTGATCACGGGATGGGCGCCGAAATCGCAAGACGCCACCCACGCCTCCCACGACGCCGCAATCGACGCGTGCGTTCTGAGGAGCGCGGTGGATACGGGCCGGATTTTGTCCGCACCAGGCCGCGTGTGCCTGCAGCCTGTTTTGGGCTCGCCCAACAGCGCTCGGCACCGTGTATGGCCCAGCCCGGGCTCTGCGGTGTACTAAAGTAGGGGTACCTTAGTATCCCGAACTTGTGCACGGGCAGTCGCAGCACCCCGCGGTGAGGCTTGCCGGGCGCCCGCCAAGATCCTCCGCCATTCCTATCTTACTACCATTCAAGAACAAAGTATCAACTAAGAAGACAAGGCCCCGACAAGAGGAGCTTGCCGGGAAGTACAAGGCCCCGGCAAGAGGAGCTTGCCGGGAAGGACAAGACCCCGACAAGAGGAGCTTGCCGGGAAAGCCAACCAAGACACTTCAGAAAACTTGTCAGAACGCCTGCCGCGTCCTGCAAGGCCCGGCGAGCGGCAAGCTTGTTGGTGCGACAAGACAAAGGTCATGCAAGGCACTTGTCAGCGCAAGGCTGCCACTCGCACCCAAGCTCCAACAAGATCCAACGACGTGTCACCCTGTGGCCATCCCAGAGCACATGGCGAGGTATCAGGCAGCCATGCGGTGCGAGGTGGCGTTTAACCCGACAAGGAGGCTATCATGGCGATCGGTGGCGCCCTAATGGTCGCTTCCTTGCACTTGTTAGCGACCGGACGGGCATTAAATGCCCTTGTCCCCCGCCGTCGAGTTAGGTAGGGGACACTGCTGACACTGTTGTACCAACCTGCGTTTTACTTTTCTACCCTCTTTCTACACTGCCACATCGGGTGACCCCTTAGGCTATAAAAGGGAGGCCCATCCGCACATAGAGGGGGTTCGGAATTTCGGTTCCACAGCCGACTCATTCAGCACCACAACACGCTCACGCCCTGAGCAAGAACAAAATACAAACACAAAGCAGCAGAGGAGTTTTATCTCCTGAGAGCTTGGCCGGGTAAAATCCCAGCGCCTCCCGCCTCGATCTGCTCTGCGTGCACCCTCCGCTCCCTTGCCGGACAAGAAGGGCCCCCCGGCCCCATAGGTGCTCGTGCCCCCAGCGACCACGACAGACCCCCTCTCGATGAAAGGATTGTTGCTGATGATTTCCCCCACCCGGAGAGAAGTGTCCCCGGCAGAACAGCTCCGCCAGAGCCCTAGATTGATTCTGCCAATGTTCCGCCTCGTGGCGGTGGAGTTTCGTCCCGTAAGCTTGCCCACGATTTTTTCCAGGACAAAACCCTTCATATAGTAGAAGATGGACGCCAGAGGCCCACCAGGGGGCCCAGGAGATAGGGGCACGCCCTAGGAGGGGCGCCCCCTGTCTCCTGGACAGGGAGTGGGCCCCCTGGCCTATTTCTTTCGCCCATAAATTCTTATTAATTCCAAAAAGTTGTTTCATGTAGTCTAAGGACTTTTGGAGTTGTGCAGAATAGGTTTCTAACGTTTGCTCCTTTTCCAGCGAGAATTCCAGCTGTCGGCATTCCCCCTCTTCATGGTAAACCTTGTAAAATAAGATAGAATAGCCATAAGTATTGAGATATAATGTGTAATAACATCCCATAATGCAATAAATATAGATATAAAAGCATGATGCAAAATGGACGTATCAACTCCCCCAAGCTTAGACCTCGCTTGTCCTCAAGCAGAAGCCGAAATCGAAAAATATGTCCACATTTCTAGAGATAGAGGTGTCGATAAAAATAAAATACGGACATGAGGGCATCATGATCATTCTAATAACAGCAACATATATAGATTTTTGTCATATGATTTCCTAAGCTCAAGTAATAAGCAATTCACAATGTCAAGTTTGGTTCAAAAACTTCATTGGGAACTAACAAACTATAATCTCAGTCATTGAAGCAATTGCAATTCATCGTAACATCAGAAAGAGTCAATAATAGAGTTTTTCAACAAGCTCACATACTCAACTATCTCGTAGTCTCCTATAATTGTTAGCACTCACGCAACACTTGTGGTTATAGAGTTTCAGCCGGACACCGAGAAAGATAGGGGCTTATTGTGTTGCCTCCCAGCGTATTCACCTTTAGGTGATGTCAACAATAATAGCCTATGCCAATTTACATCCAATTGGATATATGTATCATGATCTTTCAAACACGAAGAGCTTGCCAAAGGATAAAAATCAAAAGGGAAAGTTGAGGATCACCTTGACTCAAGCATAAAGAACATCAAGTAAAAGACATGCCCTTCGCAGAGGGAAGCAGAGGTTGTCATGTGTGTTTAGGGTTGATGCATAAAGTCTTAGTGCAAAAGAACGTCACTTTATATTGCCCCTTGTATGTGGACCTTTATTATGCAGTCTGTCGCTTTTATTACTTCCACAAAAAGTTCATACAAAGTTTATTTTCTCTGCACTAATAGGTCATACATATTTAGAGAGCAATTTTTATTGCTTGCACCGATGCCAACTTACTTGAAGGAGCTTACTCAATCCATAGGTAGGTATGGTGGACTCTCATGGCAAAACTGGGTTTAAGGATATTTGGAAGCACAAGTAGTATCTCTACTTGGTGCAAGGAATTTGGCTAGCATGAGAGGGAAAGGCAAGCTCAACATGTTTGGAAGTTCAATGACAATATACTTTAACTGAGATGTTGGAAAACATAAACCATTACGTGTCTTCCTTGTCCAACGTCAACTCTTTTAGCATGTCATACTTAATGAGTGCTTCACAATCATAAAAGATGTCCAAGATAATATATTTATATGTGAACCCCTCTTTCCTTATTACTTTCTATTAATTGCAACGATGACCAAGGCTACGTTCATCAACTCTCAACAATTTTTATGCCTCATACTTTCTATGTGTGAAGTTATCACTATCCATAAGATCAATATGAACTCTTTTGTTCTTTCTACTTTCTCAAGATCATAGCAACATAGCAAAGCCCTTGACTCAACACTAATCTTATTATAGATAGCACACGGACTCGATTACATAAAGAGATCACAATGCAAAACTCCAAACTACTTGATATCAAACTTCAATCTACTAGATCAAGAAACTACTAAAACGAGCGAACAAAATAAAGCGGTAAAGATAGGAGTGTGATGGTGATATGATACCGGGGCACCTCCCCCAAGCTTGGCAGTTGCCAAGGGGAGTGCTCATACCCATGTGATTATTTCCTCGGAGGTGATGGAGGTGGTGATGATGACGGTGGATAATCGCACATCGAGCGTAGAAGCTCCTCCAACTTGCAGATAATTCCCTTGAGCCCAGCAATATGGTCCTTCAACAAAATATTCTCCTGTGTGAGATACTTGTTCTGTATGCGGGCTAACTCAATCATCTTGAAAGCTTCAATCTCTGTTGTAGTGAAAAGGTTAGGTAAAGGTTGAGGGATGTCTTCTTCTTTCACCATCGAGCTTGAACCTCCATGGCCTTCTTGATCCATTCATCCTTGTTGATCTCTTCTGGTTCCTCTCTTTTGAACTCTATCTTCAATAGAAGCGTCCTTGTCTTCGTTGTTGGAGGAGGGAGAAGTCATGGTGCTCTAAATCTGCAACGGAAACAGCTCGAAACGAAAACAGAAGATATTTGCATGATACGGTGGTCAAAACCTTCGGGAGAATATAATGAATTTTTACAGACCAAAATACGTAACATACAAGAAAACGGAGTTCGGGAGGCACACGAGGTGCCCACGAGACAGGGGGCACGCCCTACAGGGGCGGCACGGCCTCCTCTCTCGTGGGAGCCTGGTGTCCCTTCCGGACTACTTCTTTCTTCCTAGAATTCTTAAATAATCCAAAACTGATAAAAATTGCCATTAGAGTTGTTTTGGAGTCGGTTTACTTACCGTACCACATACCTATGCCTTTTCGGAGTCGGGAACGTTCTGGAAAGTGTCCCTTATATATTCCTCAGGGGTTATGGTTTCAATAATACTAGGAAAAGAGCCCGTGCGTTGCAACGGGAGAAAAAATAACACACACTCTTAACCCAACAATCATGACTCAAGACTCTAATAGGTCCATGTCCTTTATTTTCACATGGCATCACATTTGTGTTGGCGATGTGCTGACACAACAAAAACGTGTTTGAATGTGGTTAGTCCTAAGGCGTCTCATTCTCGCGCGCACGCACACTCGCTCAGAATAAGATGAGAAATATGTTGTTTTACCCGCGAGATTTTTCATAGGTGTGCATGCGTGGTTATCAATGTTTTCTTTCCTCTTAATCTGGTTTTAATGGGTGTTTACTTGTAAGTCGGATCATCGCTGGTACGAAAGAAAAACGGATCATGCACTATATATTAAATTTACACTAAAAATAATATTTTAGAAATATTTAACAGCTAAAATAATATCATATTTAGATTCTATGCATTTTTCTAGCAAAAAGGCCCGTGCGTTGCAACGGGAGAAAATAAATGACATCCCCATCCAATATGCATAGCGATGGGAATGTGTGTTCAGTAATAACATGAAGGAGAATAGTGATTTCAGCTGGCCAATCTTTGCAAAACGGCTTAGAAATGAATGTGTTCTTTGATTTGTTGATTAAGTTAAGATATAAGCATTTCTGATCAGATGTTTTTTTAAATCAAGCATAAGAATAAAAATACATATAGAACATTAAAAAATAAAATCAAAACTGAAACATAATTTCTTCTGCCAAAGAAAGATGACATTCCTCACCTTCATTTCATTATCAGAAGAGTTAAATTTAGGATTTAATATAGCTTTCAATAGTAATAATGTGTGATATAAACTTATAATCAAGCATGGGCTAGGTTTAGTACCTATAGTTAGGTTTATAGTGTACTTATATTTCAACAATCAAATGAAACCAAATTTAAAACCACAAAATATGGATTGTCAACCATTAGCCTTCTATGAAAGTATGGCACACGTTTCACGTGGTCTAAAAAAACATTACAGAACCTTGAAGATTGTAATTTTATTATAAATTGAGGTTGAAGATATATAATTTTATTACACAATGAGAGTTACCCCGCAAAAGAATTATACAGTAAGAGTTGAAGAGTTATAATATATTATATACAATGAGGGTTGAAGATTTTTTGGATGTGTGTAAGACAGAAAACGTTTAGCTTGCAAGGCAGTTCCTTCTCCAAGTAATGTACGCATTATAGTAGAAATGAGTTTAAATGTGTAAGTAACTAATAGTAGTTTTGTGGCCATGACAATACAAAGGAAAAATAGGATACCTTAATCCATGAACCCATCCATGTGAAAATAACAAAGCTCGTAATAATTTTGTTCAAATCACGTTATTCGCTACATAACCGAGACATTCGCTTGAGCATGTGGCGTGCAATGTAGTAATCGGCAGCATTGCACATCAAAAACATGTATAAAGTAGAGAAGCATAGCTTCCAAAGAAGATATGAATGTTTTGTATGTTAAGTATAACTATAGCACCAATCATGATTTATGAAAGTGACACTCTCAATAATTTAAGTCTTGGAAAAGCTAGTCTCAATGGGTTTGAATTTGCTTTACAGTAAGATTCAGTCTTTGTTTGAATGGAGGCATGCACATCCACTTTTCTCACATACCAATAAAAAAGAAACAATGGACTTATATTCACTGAGAGTTATGACGCTAACAAAACCAGGATAACCCTACAGGGATGGAAAGAGAGAAACTTAGAATGCAGAATCCTAGAGAATCATCAATTGGAAGATTTACATTACTTGCCAAACCATCAACAAATTGTACAGATCCTTACATTGATGTGTACAGATAAAGCAAGATCTACTAAAATTAACTATGAAAAGAAGCCTACTTAAGGAAATTCATCAAAACCTTTTGGGGGCAATTCATCAAACAACTGAATCCCATATGCTTAAGGAAATTCAGCAAACACATAATTGACATGGATGTTTCCTGGTGATCAAGCCTTCATAATTACTCGCATAGCTTTAACCACATGAGACATGAGGTACGCAGGAAGCGAGCCAAATCTACATCCTGAAGCACTCACCTACTATGCATTAATCTGCTACCAAGGATTGGAGAAGGCAGCGATGGCTACAGCAGTGTCGTGACAACCTACATACCTATGTGAATTTGGAATTGCAAGGACTAATAAGTTGAACAGCTCGAGGAAATTGGTCGCGCTAGCCTCCCTCTTGCCAGTCGCCTCCACCTCGGTCACATCAGCGCCGGTGGCCTCAGACAGAGAAGAGATAGAATCAAGCACTAACAGATAAAGAAATAAGAAATGTTCCATGCAAAAATTCATTTCAAAGGAGAGGGTAATGCATCTATTTATGAAGTTGGTTGCCGGTTATAACGTATTTGGCCCAAAATCTACCACTCCCCGATCCATACACACATACTCGTGGTCTCCATATCATCTCTCTTTATCTCCAATAATCATCCAAACAGGGGAGCATAGTTCAGTAAAAAAAGCAGAGGAACACAGCTAGCAAAGAAGGCTAAACAGAAACATATTTCTCACCTTGGAGGTGTTGCTTCTGCACTGAATTGTCTGAACAACTCGTTCTCTACCTCTTCTGAAACCTAAAATATTCATATGTTATAAAGCTTCTAATATTTATGTGATGATATTAAGAAAAGGGAAAAGGAGTATCAGGAATAGATTCTTATGTTTGGCCATTATCCATTACAAACATCAATATATCAATCTCTATATGTTGCAAACAATCACAAATGAATAATAGAATCTTCATTTAACTTGTTCCATGGAACAATTTCTCTAAATATTTTTGTTTCAAAGTTGTCAGCAGTTCTAGCGTTGACAAGGACACGTACTAAAAGTTCTCACAAATAACCTAAAGTGAAAAGGCATATAAAGAAGAAGTTTGTTTAACCACTCTCTGGACTATATTGCTAAAACTTGACAGTAACATGGTTATGAACTCGTCCCCAATGATCTCTCTTGAAATCAAACGCTCTCTGAACTATGGTCGTCGTCCTGCTCACCAGCCTGCCACTCAAGAAAATATGGGACCTTCAAATCAGCTCAGGATCACATATAAAGAAGATAAGTTGACCAGCCGTTGTCTTGAAATATATCACTATGTCAAAAATTAGAAAAATAAGATTGGCACAGACTTTAGAGATAGTTGTGTCAGAAAATTTTAAGCTCTCTGAAGCAAAACTAAAAAGTGAAAGAATTCGTAAATGTGGTAGAAGAAAAACCAGTCCTCCTTTGGTTTATTATAGGTAGAAAGAATATCTTCATAGGCAAGTAAAACTTTTGAAATGTAGATTATTGAGGTTCTATTAAGAGAATAAAACGTTGAATTGCTAGAAAAAATATGCAGGCGCATGGGTGCCTCCACAGCTCAACAAGTGTATGTGCTGCCACCACTTGTTTGTTGCAGCTTTCCGGCGTTGTTCAGTTTGTCGCTCGGCCATCTTGTTCTTTCTCCATCAAATGACATGACGGTCAAAGTTCTAGAGGGAACGGTCATGTGCTGGTGAGTGGTGACTTATGGTGTTTGCAGCAGATCATATCTGAACGGAAAATGCTGGATAATTTGCATAAGCTAGGTGAATAATTAGTATTGGCATGTGAAATTGACAATTTGTACTGCTCTCCACTAAAAGAAACACGAAGATGTCAAAGCACATAAATGCAATTTGATTGTTTAGGGACCTTTGCTTTGGATGACAATCAGGATGATCCCATAAGACAAAGTGTATTTCTTCACGATCTGGAGTAAGACAACTGCAGTCAGTATTATTTTTGAACAACTTACAAATCAAAATCATCTAGATAAAGCTCATGTTAAGAATTTGATGTGTCGCTGAGCACATCCTTATACAAAAAGAAGTATAAAACACACATCTTTTTGAGGTGACTTAAGAAACAAAAGTTTTGACACTTTTTTTTTACCTAGCAGGAACTTGCTTGGTTACCCTCACACCAAGGCTTTTAATGCCAATACTGGTACCAGTTACAATAAACTTCCAAATTAATTTGCCTTTCAGCACATACATGTTGAAGTATCCTCTCTTCAGTTCATCCTAAGCTCCAATTTAAAATCTGGCAAGTAAACTGATACAAAGTGAAATACATAAGATATATGTTGTAGCATAAGATTGCAGCGAAGAAATTGTAAGGCATGTGTTGTTGCACGACAATTGCAGAATTTCTATTGTTCCAAGATAAAAAGGACTAAATATTTTTTCAGACAAAAAAATGTATCAGCATGAAAGTGTTCTTGCTAGGTTGAGACTTGAGACTGTACGTCCAACCAATAATTTTGAAATAGCATACCTACTGTCAGGTAACCCAGCATCCTCAACAGCGACCACCATAGTAGTCCTCCATTCCTATTTCAGAATTGATCAGAACAAGATCATCATGCAACCATCCTCTTTCGCCGTTGGGCCATCGCCGCCACTGTAGCCGATCTATACTGTCGCCATGCGCCGAGCTCTTGTGCTTTAGAACGGCGCCCTCCTCACTCCCCAGGCCACCGGACGGTAGCTGCTCACCCCCACCACCACAGTTGGAGCCTGCGGGAGAAGGGGTGGGAAGGAACAGGGACGAAGAGGGGTACGGGGAGAGAAGAGGGCGGCTACAGCCCTGGCTGTAGTAGGAGGGATGGGAGGGAATAGGGAGGAAGAGGGCAGCCGGAGCGCCGGCGTGCTCCAACTCCACCAGCGCAACTCCACCAGCAACAGCGTGCATTCGGGGGGCTCGAGGAAGTCCCGTTCCGACAATGGGGATGTGGATCCAGGCGGAGGAGATCCCCTAGTGGTGGAGCTTCACAGGGGCGGCGGCGCTGGGAGGTGCAGCCGGATGGGAAGGTGAGGGGCGGCCGGATCCGCGGGTGCTGGCGACGAACGGCGGCTCAGCGGCGGTGGTGACCGGCGGCGCGCGGTGAGCCGGGGCGGGAGCGCGCGGAGGATATGGGATTGGGAGGCAGGGTCGTGTGGGTGGCCGGGCTAGTTTTTTTTCTCCGTCGTACCGGTTCAGGCTGAGTTATGATGAGGACTGTGGGTTTATTTATCAAAAACACAGGGGCTTTTCTGCAAAAACGCTAATGACATACGACCAGAAACAATAGCTGTTTTATTATTAGGGAAAGATTAGTTTCAACATTGATAGGATTACCTGAAATATAATGTTTAATTCTTTGACCGTTTACCACCCTCGGATTTGTGCCTTCGAAGTTGTTGATTTTTATAGCACCAGAACGATAGACTTCCTCGATAACGGAGGGACCTTCCCATTTTAAGAGAAGTTTTCCTGCAAAAAATCTTAAACGAGAGTTGAATAATAACACATAATCTCCTACGTTAAACTCACGCTTTTGTATCCTCTTATCATGCCAGCATTTGACTTTTTCTTTGAAAAGCTTGGCATTCTCATATGCTTGGGTTCTCCATTCATCAAGTGAACTAATATCAAACAATCTCTTCTCACCGGCAAGTTCGAAATCATAATTGAGCTCTTTAATAGCCCAATAAGCCTTATGTTCAAGTTCAAGAGGTAAATGACATGCTTTTCCATAAACCATCTTATAAGGAGACATACCCATAGGATTTTTGTATGCGCTCTATAGGCCCATAATGCATCATCAAGTTTTTGGACCAATTCTTTCTAGATCTATTCACGCCTTTTTGCAAAATTAATTTGAGCTCTCTATTGCTCAACTCTACTTGACCACTAGACTACGGTGATAAGGAGATGCGATTCTATGATTGACATCATACTTAGAAAGCATCTTATGGAAAGCACCATGAATAAAGTGTGAACCAAAGATCACTATAAGATATCTAGGGACTCCAAACCTTGGAAAAATAACTTTTTAAGCATTTTAATAGAAGTGTTATGATCAGCACTACTAGTTGGAATAGCTTCTACCCACTTAGTAACGTAATCAACAAAGAACTAAAATATGTGTATAACCATTGGAGGCAGGAAAAGGTCCCATATAATCGAAGCCCCAAATATCAAACGGTTCAATAATAAGAGAATAATTCATAGGCATTTCTTGACGTCTACTAATGTTACCTATTCTTTGACATTCATCACAAGATAAGACAAACATACGAGCATCTTTGAAAAGAGTAGGCCAATAAAAACCAGATTGTAGTACCTTGTGTGTAGTTCTGTCTCCAGCGTGGTGTCCTCCGTAGGATTCAGAGTGACACTTGTGTAGGATTTGTTCCTGTTCATGCTCAGGAACACAACGTCTAACAATACCATCTACTCCTTCTTTATAAAGGTGTGGATCATCCCAGAAGTAATGTCTTAAATCATAAAAGAACTTTTTCTTTTGCTGGTATGTGAAACTAGGCGGTATATATTGAGCAACAATGTAATTAGCATAGTCAGCATACCAAGGAGCAGTACGAGAAGCATTGACGACCGCTAATTGTTCATCAGGAAAGCTATCAATAATAGGCAGTGGGTCATCAAGAACATTCTCTAACCTAGACAAGTTATATGCAACGGGGTTCTCAGCTCCCTTTATATCATTAATATGCAAGACAAATTCTTGGAGCAAGAGAACCCACCTAATGAGTCTAGGCTTAGCATCTTTCTTTTCCATAAGATATTTAATAGCAGCATGATCAGTGTGAATATTAACTTTTGAATCAACAATATAAGGTCTAAACTTATCACATGCAAACACAACTGCTAAGAACTCTTTTTCAAGAGTAGCATAATTTCTCCGGGCAAGATCAAGAGTCTTACTAGCATACCGGATAACATTCAATTTCTTATCGACTCTTTGCCCTAAAACAGCACCTACAGCATAATCACTAGCATCGCACATAATTTCAAAAGGTAAATTCCAATCAGGTGGCTGAACAATAGATGCAGTGATCAAAGCTTTCTTAAGTGTTTCGAATGGTTCTACACAATCATCATGAAAGACACAAGGAATATCTTTTTGCAATAAATTAGTCAGACGCCTAGAGATTTTAGAAAAGTCCTTAATGAACCTCCTATAAAAGCCGGCATGACCAAGGAAACTTCTTATACCTTTTATGTCCTTGGGACATGGCATCTTTTCAATAGCATCAACTTTGGCTTTATCAACTTAAATACCTCTCTCGGAGATCTTGTGCCCCAAGACAATGCCTTCATTAACCATAAAGTGACACTTTTCCCAATTCAGGATGAGACTAGTGTCTTCGCATCTCTGCAGAACTCGATCAAGGTTGCTCAAACAATCATCAAAAGAGGATCCATAGACGGAGAAGTCATCCATGAATACCTCACAAATCTTTTCACAAAAATCAGAAAATATAGGCATCATGCATCTTTGAAAGGTAGCAGGTGCATTACATAAACCAAAAGGCATATTTCTATAAGCAAAAGTACCAAAAGGGCAAGTAAAAGTAGTTTTAGATTGATCCTGCACGGACACAGGTATTTGAGAGAAGCCAGAATAACCATCTAGAAAGAAAAAATGTGTGTGTTTGGATAGCCTTTCTAGCATTTGATCAATGAAAGGTAAAGGGTAATGATCTTTCTTAGTAGCTTTATTTAACTTACGAAAATCAATTACCATCCTATAACCTGAAATAATTCTTTGCGGGATCAATTCATCTTTATCATTAGGAACAACAGTAATACCTCCCTTTTTAGGGACACAATGGACAGGGCTTACCCATTCACTATCAAGAACGGGTAAATAATACCGCCTCAAGGAGTTTTAGTATCTCCTTTCTTACCACTTCCTTCATTTTGGGATTTAATCGTCTTTGAGGATCTCTAACTGGTTTGGCATCTTTCTCCACTGAGATTTTGTGTTGACATAATGTGGGACTAATGCCCTTAAGATCATCCATAGTATATCCAATAGCAGCTCGGTGCTTCTTCAGAGTTTTCAATAATCTTTCTTCTTCTTTCTCTGAAAGGTTAGCACTAAGAATAACAGGATATATTTCTTTTTCATCAAGATAAGCATACTTAAGATTATCATGTAATGGTTTGAGTTCAAACACAGGGTCACCCTTGGGTGGAGGGGGATCCCCAAGAATTTCAACGGGAAGGTTATGCTTCAGCATAGGTTCTTGTTTAAGGAACACTTCATCTATTTCTTCCCTTTCCTTCATAAACATTTCGTTTTCATGGTCTAGCAAATATTGTTCTAACGGATCAGTTGGAGGAACAGCAATAGAAGCAAGACCAATAATCTCATCTTTACTAGGTGGATCCCTTTCACGAGGTTGTCTACTAAACTTAGCGAAATTAAACTCATAAGACATACCATCTATGCCAACAGTGACAATATTCTTTTCACAATTAATCTTAGCACTAGCAGATTCAAGAAGGGTCTACCAAAATAATGGGACAAAAATCATCTTGTGGGGAACCAAGAACAAGAAAATCAGCAGGTATTTAATCTTCCCACACAAGACTTCAACATCTCTAACAATCCCAATAGGTTTAATGGTGTCCCTATTAGCAAGCTTAATAGTAACATCAATGTCTTCTAATTCAACAGTGCAATATCATGCATAATTTCTTTATAAAGATCATAAGCTATCGTACTAGCACTAGCACCCATATCACATAAGCCATGATAACAATGATCTCCTATTTTAACAGAAATAACAGCGTGCCTTTACAACAGTCTCTACGTGTCTTAGTATCGGGTCTAGCAATATTAGTAGTTTCACCCAAGAAAGAGATAACATGCCCATCTAAGTCCTCATCCAAGAGATCTTTAACCATAGCAATACTAGGTTCAACATTAATTTGCTCAGGAGGTGTATAAGTCCTAGTATTACTCTTACGAACAACAGTTGAAGGTTTAACATGATCTTTTATCCTAACAGGAAAAGGAGGTTTTTCAACATAAGCAGTAGGAATAATAGGGTCACTATATGTAATAGTCTTCTCTTCGACTGTAATAGGTGCAACTACTTTCACTTCAACAGGAGGATTATATTTAAACCACTTCTCTTTAGGGAGATCAACGTGAGTAGAAAAAGTTTCACAAAAAGTAGCTACTATCTCAGAGTCAAGTCCATACTTAGTGCTAAATCCACGGAAAGCATCGGTATCCATAAAAGATTTAACACAATCAAACTTAGGTGTCATACCGACTCCTTACCATCGCCGGAACCCCAATCTTTAGAGTTGCGCTTTAATTCTTTCCAATAAGTCCCATTTGAAATCAATAGTCTTCAAAGATATAGGAACCAAAGACAGAAGTATCGATCAAGTTGCGATTATCAAGAGAAAGCTGAGCATAAAAATTCTGAATAATCATTTCCCGAGAGAGCTCATGATTGGGGCATGAATACAACATTAACTTAAGCCTCCCCCAAGCTTGAGCGATGATTTCTCCTTCGCGAGGCCGGAAATTATATATGTAATTACGATCACGATGAACAAGATGCATAGGATAGAACTTCTGGTGAAATTCCAACTTCAATCGCTTATAATTCCAATATCTCGTATCATCACATAGCCTATACCATGTCATTGCATCTCCCTTCAAAGATAAAGGGAAGACCTTCCGTTTGACAACATCATTGGGAATACCTGCAAGCTTAAATAATCCACAAACTTCATCCACAAAGATAAGGTGTAAGTCGGGATACAATGTTCCGTCTCCTGCAAAAGGATTAGCTAGCAGTTTTTCTATCATACCCGAAGGAATCTCAAAGTGAATATTTTCATAAGGTTCAGTAGGTTGAGGAGCATCTCTTTGGTCTTCTAGTTGGGGTGAAGATACCCCAAACAAGCCCCTCAATGGATTAGTTTCCATAGTGACAAGTAACATAAAATTTCAGCACACTATATAAATGTTTCCTTACCAAGTTCCACTCACCAAAAGCGCTACACTCCCCGGCAACGGCGCCAAAAAAGTGTCTTGATAACCCACAAGTATAGGGGATCTATCGTAGTCCTTTCGGTAAGTAAGAGTTTCGAACCCAACAAGGAGCACAGGGAAATGATAAGCGGTTTTCAGTAAGGTTTTCTCTGCAAGCACTAAAATAGTAGGTGATAGATAGTTTTGTGATAAGATAAATAGTAACAAGCAAAAAGTAAATAAAGTAAATAAAGTGCAGAAAGGTGGCCCAATCCTTTATGTAGCAAAGGATAAGCCTGGACAAATTCATATAATGAAGAAGGAGCTCCCGAGGACACATTGGGAATTATCGTCAAGCTAGTTTTCATCACATTCGTAAGATTCGCGTTCGGTACTTTGATAATTTGATATGTGGGTGGACCGGCACTTGGGTACTGCCCTAACATGGACAAGCATCCCACTTATGATTAACCCCTATTGCAAGCATCCGCAACTACAAAAAGGAGTATTAAGGTAAACCTAACCACAGCATTAAACATATGGGTCCATATCAACCCCTAACGAAGCAACGCATAAACTAGGGTTTAAGCTTCTGTCACTCTAGCAACCCATCATCTACTTATTACTTCCCTATGCCTTCCTCTAGGCCCAAATAATGGTGAAGTGTCATGTAGTTGACGTTCACATAACACCACTAGAGGAAAGACAACATACATCTCATCAAAATATCGAACGAATACCAAATTAACATGACCACTAATAGCAAGACTTCACCCATGTCCTCGGGAGAAAACGTAACTACTCACAAAGCATATTCATGCTCATAATCAGAGGAGTAATTATATGCATAAAGGATCTGAACATATGATCTTCCACCAAGTAAACCAATTAGCATCAACTACAAGGAGTAATCAACACTACTAGCAACCCACATGTACTAATTTGTGGTTTTGATACAAGATTGGATACAAGAGATGAACTAGGGTTTTGAGAGGAGATGGTGCTGGTGAAGATGTTGATGGAGATTGACCCCCTCTCGATGAGAGGATCGTTGGTGATGATTTCCCCCTCCCGGAGGGAAGTGTCCCCGGCAGAACAGCTCCGCCTGAGCCCTAGATTGATTCCGCCAAGGTTCCGCCTCGTGGCGGCGGAGTTTCGTCCCGTAAGCTTGCCCACGATTTTTTCCAGGACAAAACCCTTCATATAGCATAAGATGGACGCCGGAGGCCCACCTGGGGCCCAGAGATAGGGGTCACGCCTAGGGGGCGCCTGCTCTGGACAGGTGTGGGCCCCCTAGCCTATTTCTTTCGCACATAAATTCTTATTAATTCCAAAAGGTTGTTTCGTGGAGTCTCAGGACTTTTGGAGTTGTGCAGAATAGGTTGCCAATGTTTTCTCCTTTTCCAGCCTGAATTCCAGCTGTCGACATTCCCCCTCTTCATGGTAAACCTTGTAAAATAAGAGAGAATAGCCATAATATTGAGATATAATGTGTAATAACAGCCCATAATGCTATAAATATTGATATAAAAGCATGATGCAATGGATGTATCAAGGGGCGGCCGAGCCCCGTCCCCGTCTCTTTATAAGGAGGGGAGCGGGAGGGACGGCGCCTCTCAGGCTTTCGCCATCCGCCTCTCCCCATCCCTGCTCCGTCCTCCCTTTATCATGGCGAGAGGGCGTGCTGATGCTTCATCGGTGGCGGCGAGGTTCTCTGCTCGACAACACGTCGCTCCACCCAAGAGTCCGTGGCGGCGGAGCCGGCCGTGAGGGGCAGGGGGGAGGTGAGGCTGATGCCGCCGCGGTTCTCGGGGAAGAGGAGGACGGGGCGGCGCATTGGCCTCGCCTCCACATGCGGTCCTTCTCCCAATGGAGGGCCACGTCGGGGACAACCCTTGCGAGTTCTTCATCAGGCTGCACCGTCCGGCGCGCCCTCGTCTTCGTCTCCCAGCCCCACTCGCTCGGGAGATGGAACTGGACCTGCCGCAGGCACTAAGGCTGCACATGAGGGGCTATGGGAACAGCGGCACATGGGCCGATGTCGACTTCCAAGCCCCTCATGTTATGTACCTTTGCCACGGGTGGAAGACCTTTGCTCGCATCCACAGCCTGATGGAGGGGCTCATTCTCTATTTCAAATTAACGGAGAATGGCCACCTCTCCGTCAAGGTCTTTGGACACTTCAGCACTCGCCTAAGGTGTTGCGTGGAGAGCTCCTCAGATGATGAAGACTCTTCCTCAAGCGAGAGTGACGAGGAGGACAGTGTCAGCGACAACAAGGGTAGCGGGCGGCAAGATGACGGGTCCGACTAGGCATTGGGAGCGCTGTTCCTGGGCGATACCGGTGACCCCATCATCCTTGTCACCGGCTCCTTGAACTTCTCGGGGTCGCCTCCTTGGGCGGTTGGCGTGGGAAGGCCGGAGAAGGCGAAGAAGGCGGGTGGCGGGCCGTCAAGTCGGAGTACGATGGCACCGATGCCTTCGTAGCGTATTGACGGACCGCTGCCTCATCTTCCAGCTCTTCCTCCGGCACCACCACCACCAGCCCTGTCCTAGGCGGCCGCCGACATGTTCTCTTGGCGCCTTTTGTTGCTTGTACCTCGCCTAGGTGCTCCTTCTGCCCTTCTGCCTTCTTGTTCCATTTCCGGAGGAGAGGGACAAGAAAGGGATTACGAGCACCTTATCTTTTTTAGCTTGTAAGCCTAAGGGCCTTAGTTAGATTTAAAACTTGTAACCTCTCTGTTTATGTTTTCATCCCGTACGAACTGTACCTATATGGAACGTATTAATGGAAAAAGGGTGCTTGATGGGTCTTGTGTGTGTGAGAAAAACCCATACCAAGGAAAAAGTCCTTATTATTTTCAATATAAACACCACTGCCCGGCAGTAGCCCTAGCCGCTCCCCTACTCCGTTCGACCATACTCACGCCTTTAGCGGAGGCGGGATGAAGTAAGGGTGGGCCCTATGCTTGCTTCCTTGCCACGCGGCTACAACCAGATTCCGAACCAAGAATAAGTTCTTGGGTGGTAGGAATGAAGGGAGCAAGGCAGTCTCGGAACAAAACGAGGTTTCATACATCTTAATCTTCATACGGAAATGCATAATAGGAGATAGGAAAGCTTATCTGGATCTGCAGCCCCCGGCCACCCTAGCTTGTCGCGGGTGGAATTTTGTGTCTTCAGCCCCCGGCAACTTAGATTGCCGGGGTTGGAACACCAGCTTCTTCTCTTCCTTCCATTTAGCTTGGCGGAAACACTTATGTACCCTCTGAACCAAAGAGGATGGACAGGAACAAAGAGACACAAACTCGACCTCTATGCTAGGGGTTAGTCGCTGCTAGGCACTATCAACCCTAACCGAGGGAGAGACTCAATCTAGCATGCATGCTATAACTTAGGGCGCCAGCGCTTCATTTTATTTATGCTCAGGGTTTGCGCCTGGCTTTGTACAGAGGGTTACATGCCTTGCCGGCAAGGCTTGTACAAAAGGTGGCCTGCCAGGGGGGCCGGCAGCCACGCCTTATGGGTAAAACTTGCGAATATGCTCGATGTTCTAGGAGTTGCTCACTGGAATGGCATCTTCGGTCTCCAGGCAGACTGCGCCAGGCCTGGTGACTCGTGTTACCTGATAAGGGCCTTCCCACTTTGGCGTCAACTTGTTGGAATTCTTGGCCGACTGAACACGCCGAAGAACAAGGTCTCCTTCCTCAAAGCTTCGGGTATGAACCTTGCGGCTACGGTAGCGGTGCAAGGCCTGGTGGTAGCATGCTGCTCTCACAATTACCAAAGACGATCTTCCTCGAGGAGCATTGCGTCATCTTGCTGCAATTGCTCTTGCTCAAGCTCATCGTAAGTGAGCACTCGAGGTGACCCATACATGAGTTCCATGGGGAGAACTGCCTCTGCCCCGTAAACCAGGGCAAAGGGTGTCTGGCCGGTGGCTCAATTTGGCGTCGTTCTGATCGACCAAAGAACTATCGGCAACTCATCAATCCAGCGCTTCCCGCTCTTGTGCAGCCTACAAAAAGTCTTCGTCCTCAGGCCACGTAGCACTTCTGCATTTGCCCTCTCCGCTTGCCGTGGCTCCGTTGGTGTGCCATGGAAGCAAAATAGACCTTGCTGCCGAGGTCCTCAATATACTACATGAAGGTGTGGCTTGTGAACTGTGTACCGTTGTCGGTGATGATTCTGTTCGGCACACCAAAGCGGCAAATTAGCCCCTTGAAGAATTTGACGGCTGATTGTGCGGTCACCTTCCTCACTGCTTCCACCTCCGGCCACTTTGTGAACTTGTTGATTGCAACGTACAAGTACTCAAAGCCCCCGACGGCGCGGGGAAAGGGGTCCAGTATGTCGAGCCCCGAGACCGAAAATTGCCAGGAGAGAGGGATTGTCTGTAAGGCTTGAGCTGGCTGATGAAGCTTCTTCGAATGGAATTGGCACGCTTCACACTTGGTTACTAGTGCCGTCGCATCCTGAAGGGCAGTGGGCAAGAAGAAACGTTGCCGGAAAGCCTTGCCGGCAAGGGCGCTTGACCCTATGTGGGAGCCACATATGCCTCCATGTATCTCCGCCAACAACTCCAGTCCTTCCTCCCAGGAGATGCACTTCAATTTCACTCCATTCGGTCTTTTTCTGCACAGAACATTGTCAACGAACTGGTACAGAGCAGACCAGCGGACTACTTTCTCTGCTTCCTCCTGCTCCTCAGGAAGCTCCCCTATTTGGAGGAAGCGGACTGATGCGCCCATGCCAGAGCGTGCGGCTCGACGGCAAGGACCAAAGGCATTTCTTCTGCTGCGGGAACGGTTGCTTCCACGGCAAGGGCTTGGGGCCCCGCCGAAGTCGGTTGTCCCATGGCAGTCTCGGTGTCCACGGCAACTCCTTCACCGGCGGCTCCAGCATGCTCGGTAGGGAAGTACTTGCCAGGGCCGGACTTCCTTCGCTTATTATGCCTTGTTGATGGCTCAACGGATGGTTGAGTTAACTGAAGCACAAAGGTACCTGGTTCCACAGGTAGCTTGAGGGAAGCGCGCTTTGATAGGTAGTTAGCGATGTCATTCTCTAGTCGGGGGACATGCTCTGCCTATATACCTTCGAAACGCTCCTCCAGTTTCCTCACTTCCTCCATGTAGGCTTCCATCAACGGGCTCTGATAATTCTTGTTGATCTGCCTTACGACAAGCTGCGAATCGCCCCTGACGATGAGCTTCTTGACTCTGAGGTCTACCTGTCGGTGTACTAGAGTAGGGGTACCCTAGTATCCCGAACTTGTGCACGGGCAGTCGCGGCACCCCGCGGCAAGGCTTGCCAGGTGATCGCCAAGGTCCTCCGTGGTTCCTTTGGAGCCATTCAAGAACAAAGTGTCCAAGGCCCCAGCAAGAGGAGCTTGCCAGGAAGGAGACAAGGCCCCGGCAAGAGGAGCTTGCCGGGAAGGCCAACCAAGGCCCAGTGAGCGACAAGCTTCCGGACGCGACAAGACAACGACCGCGGCAAGGCACTTGCCACGGCAAGCCACCACTGTACCCACGCTCCAGCGCATCCGTCAACGTGTCGCCACGGGGCCTTTCCAGACGCGCGTGGCGAGAGGCTGTGCAGCCAGCGGTGCGAGGTGGCAAGCGGCGCTGACAAGATAGCCATCGTGGCAAGCGGTGGCGCCCTTGACGGTCCCTTTTCTACACTGTTTGGGTGACACAGACGGGCATTTAATGCCTTTGTCCCCTGCCGTCAGGGTTAGGTATGATACACTGTGCAAGTAGGTGTACCAACCGCAGTTCTTTTACATTTTTACCCTTGCATGCGCTACACCTGCCGGTGACCCCTTGAGCATATAAAAGGAGGCCCATGCGCAACGAGAAGGGGTTGGAAACCAAAACACTCACGCCGACAGCTAGTGTACAAAGCACTCATCGCCTCGAGCAAGAACACAATACAACCACAAAGCAGCAGAGGAGTATTATCTCCCGGAGAGCACCGGTTGGGTAAACCGCCGCGTGTTCGCCTCGATCCGCTTCTTCGGCGATCTCCGCCTCGCCGAACCGTAAAGGGCTCCAGTCCCATAGGTGTTCGCTCCCACGACATCTAATGGCGCGCCGTAGGGGCGCCGAGGTTGTGTGAACCCGATCCGCGCTCACGCGAGCGATCTTCATCTTCTTCACCATCTTCATCGACATGCCACCGAAGAAGAAGGCTTCGGAGGTGGCTGCTCCGTCCACGTCGATCCCACTGCCACCGGAGCAAACGGGTGGTGGGGTAGACGCCGGCGGAGGAACGGGCATCGACGAGGGAGCTCACGCCGCCGCCAGGTCCAAGGACAAGGTTGCGCAAACCTCGGCGTCCGTGCATGCACCGCGCCCATCTCAGGAGGCGCGGGACCGATAGCGTCATGGTACTCGCGGTACCATACGTTCATTGGACCGAGATCGAGCTGGTGGATCTCGGGATGCTCAAGACTAGCATGCGCGCCAACATGCTGGCACGAGCAAGACACGGTCACCGACGGATATCGCCCTTCCAACCCGCTTAGGAGTCCGAGCATATCCCGCCTCGCACCGCTCACCACCGCCACCCAAAACTTCGAAGAAGCTTTGGCACGAAGCTCAATCGCTTCGGATTACCCTCCAACGGCGACAAGATCGACGATTGAGGGCCACCATTCAGAGTCTCATCGGCTTCGCCAACGGCGACACTCCACGGCAGCCGGCTATATCGCAGCCGCGGCAAGCTTGCCAGGTGCGAGCCGATGGCGACAAGACCGGTGGGGGTGCAACCACCGTACACTCCCTGCCCTGAAGGCCAAGATCGCCAACTCGCCGGGTCAACCTCGACACCGACTCCACCGCTGCCGCCGATCCACGAGCTCGCCGATCAGCACCAAGTTCTTGACGAACGGCAAGAAGAAGACGCCGATCGATCGAGCATCGAAGAGAAGCGCGCGTCAATCGACCAGCGCGCTGGGCCCACTATCGATATGCATGCGCCAGGGGAACCAGCGACTTGTCAGACGCGTAGGTTGCCCCTGCTCACTCGTGAGCTGCGGCAAGTCCAAAGGGCCCAAAGACAAAGAATTTCTGCCGACGCATTCGAGAAGTACGACGGCAGGTTGCATCCGCCGGAGTTCCTCAAAGATCTACACCATCGCGTGCAAGCTGCCGGGGCGCGACGACAAGATCCTTGCTAACTACTTCGCCGGTGCTCAAGCCCAATGTCGATCTCGGCTCATGCACTTGCCGGACAACTCCATATCCTCCTCGGCAGATCTGCGCCATCGCTTGTCGGCACTTTACTGTGGCCACAAGCCTCATGGCCAAGAGAGCGATCTTCATCCGCCGCCTGTATGACGGACAGCCCTTGCGCAAGTACATTCAGAGATTCAGCCAGTGCAGCGCAACATCCCAGATGTCCACCCCGCCAAGGTCATCGCCGCTGCTCCATCGAACGCGCGAAACCGCAGGATGCGGAGGAGATGGCGATGTGCAAGATCGAGACGCCGCGAGCTATACGCCTGGTCGGCAAGTGTGCACGCATGAGGAGGGGAGGAAACTCCCGAGAGAACGCAGGAGCAGGAGGATCTGACAGCGATGATGCTGCCCCGACAAGGAAAAACCGCGCGAACAACAGAAGAAAAAGGGAAAAGATGTGCTAGTCGTTGAGCAGTCCGGCAACGGAGGTGGCGCCAAGGAAGCCGAACCTGTGGCGGCGGCCGCCGACAAGCTGTGGCGGCTCCAACAAGCAAGATTGCAAGATCCACCGCACTAAGGGCAATGATCTCCAGAGCTGCAAGAAGGTCGAGCAGCTTGTCGAGCAGCAAAGGCTGAGTACGAGCGACGCGACAAGGAGAATGCCCAGAAGGTACCGAGGATCCGCAAGAAGCGCCCGGCCGGGAGGACACCACGGCAAGGCCAAGCAGCGGCAAGGAGACAGACCTCCCGCGCCGCGATAAGGACGAAGATGAAGATGACGATGAAGAGATGGATGATGACGAGGCCGATGAGCAGGAGTTTCGAAAGCCACAGAGGTCTGCAGGCGCTGACGGTGGTGCTCGCGATACTTCACACCGCCACCAAGCAAAGGTGCCGGAAGTCAATGGAGCAGTAACCACCCGCCGAGTCACGCAAGCCTCGAATGGTCGAAAGACGCCTATCGCCTTTGATATTGAGGACCACCCCGATCGCATAATCGCGGTCGGGTGTTCGCCGATGTTGGTCTCACCAACTATCCGCAACCTCAAGGTCACTAAGATGCTAGTTGATGGTGGGGCCGGCTTGAACCTGATCTCCTCCGCGGTACTTCAGAAACTCCAGATACCTGACAGCAAGCTCGAAGAGACCGGCACTTTCCAAGGAATCAACCCAGGAAGGAGCAAGCCGAAGGGAAAGATCACGCTGCTGGTAACATTTGGCAGTGAGTTGAACTTCAGGACTGAGAGGGTCACTTTCGACGTTGTTGATTTTCCATTGCCTTACAATGGGATACTCGGCCGTCCAGCGCTCGCCAAGTTCATGGCAGCCTCTCACTATGCCTACAACATGCTCAAGATGCCAGTCCCGATAAGTGTCATCTCTGTCCCTGGCGACAAGAAGGATGCTCTTATCTGCGCCGACAAGATCTACCGGGAAGCAGCAGCCGTAGCGGATCGCAAGCCACTTGCCGCTGAAGCTCCCGGAGGGAATAAGAAGACCAAGTCAGGCAAGAGCTCTGATGCCCACTCCGGCAAGCGCACCTCTTCAGAGTGCTGCGCTACCGTCGAGGACGCACCATCGAGCTCCACTGGCAAGTGTAAGAAGACGAAGGCAGCTCCGCCAGAGACCAAGAAGGTGTCCGCTAAGGAGGACGGCACCGTGGTACCTTCACCATCGCCACGCCGACCCTAAATAGGAAAGCGCCGCTGCTTTCTCGGGCGAACGCCGACGTGTTTGCATGGCAACCGCCCGACATCCCCGTGTTCCTGTGAAAGTAATCGAGCACCACCTTGCCGCTCTGTCCTCACGCCGCCCGCCAAGCGTAAAGTCAGAAACAAGCAAAGGAGCGCCAAGAATTCATTGCGTAAGAGATCAACAAGTTGGAAGCAGCAGGCCTTGTCAGAGGAGTGCTCCATCCTACGTGGTTGGCCAATCCTGTAGTCGTGCGCAAGGCAAACGGGAAATGGAGGCTTTGTATTGACTTTACTGATGTTAATAAAGCTTGTCCCAAGGACCCATTTCCCTTGCCGCGCATTGACCAGATTGTTGACTCCACGGCCGGATGTGATTTGCTTTCATTTCTTGATGCATATTCAGGATATCATCAGATCTTCATGGCAGAAGAGGATGAAGAGAAGACCGCATTCATCACTCCTTGTGGCACGTACTGTTTCGTACGGATGCCTTTCGGTTTGAAGAATGCTGGTTCAACATTTGCAAGAGTAGTCAATCACGCTTTTGAGCCACAAATACACAGAAATGTGGAAGCCTACATGGATAACATAGTGGTCAAAAGCAAGGACAAGGCAACACTGATTCAAGATTTAGATGAAACCTTTACAAATCTAGCAAGATCAACCTCAAGCTCAACCCCGAGAAGTGTGTGTTTGGAGTCCCTCCGCAAGCTTCTCGGTTCTTCAGTGTCTCAATGGGGATTGAAGCCAATCCCGACAAGATCAAGGCCATTGAGCAGATTGAAGCACCGGCGCCAAGGATGTACGAAGGCTTGCCGGCTGTGTGGCTACTCTCAAGCAGGTTTATCTCTAAGTTCTGCTGAAGCACGCCTCGCCATTTTTCAAAATATTGAAAAGGCAGGTCCAATGAAATGGACCTGAAGCGGAGGTTGCGCCGCAGACTTGAAGAGATACCTGCCCTCCACTCCAATACTTGTCGCACCTAAGCCACAAGAGAAGTTGTCACAGATTTAGCGGCAACCAATCAAGTGGTTAGTGCTGCGTTAGTAGCGGAGAGGGAGGCGGATGATGAGCCAGCCACCACGGCAGTGCATCCAAATGACAAACAGGGGCTTCACCGCAAGCTCGTCCCGACAAGGAAGGATCTGCGCAGGGGAGGTGCAGAAGAAAATGGTGCAAATACCTAGCTTTACTTTGTTAGTTCCCTTCTACAGGGGCTAGGTCAAGGTACTGGGTGCAGAAATTGCTTTTCGCCTTCTCATGGCCTCGAGAAAGTTGCGCCATTACTTCCAAGCACATGAGATCACATTTGTCACTGCTTTCCGCTAAAGAGGATATTGCGTAATCCGTAAGCAACAGTGTGATCGTCGAGTGGGCCCTGAACTGTCAAGCTTTGGCCTCAAGTTTGAGAGTACTTCAACTATCCAGAGCCGGGCATTGGCAGAATTCATAGCAGAGTGGACGCCAACACCAGATGAAGAAATTCCAGAGACGAGCATCCCCGTCAAGGAGGCAAACAAAGAGTGGCTGATGTACTTTGATGGTGCCTTCGCTGCAAGGCGCCAAGGGCGTATACTTGTCACACCCACCGGAGAGCACCTCAAGTATGTAGTCCAGATGCACTTTCCCAAGGAGCAAGCAACAAACAATACTGCAGAGTATGAAGGTTTGCTTGCCGGTCTCAGGATCGCGGCAGACCTTGGGATTAAGAAGCTCATTGTCAGGGGTGACTCACAGCTTGTCGTCCGCCAAGTGAACAAGGATTATCAGAGTCCGTTGATGAAAGCTTACGTTGATGAAGTAAGAAAGTTAGAAGAGCACTTTGACGGCCTACAGATGGAACATGTTCCGAGAGCTCAGAATGACATTGCTGATGGCCTGTCAAAGTGCACCGCACTTAGGTTACCTGTGGAACCAGGGATCTTTGTGCTCAAGCTGACTCAACCGTCCGGAACAACATCAACTGGACAGAGCAAGAAGAGAAAGTTGGTTTTTGGCGACTACTTTCCGGCAGAACTTCCCAAAGCCGCCGCCAAGAAGGTCCCCAAGATCAACACCAAGAGCGCTGAGGAGCAGTCTGCTCCGACAAGCCCTAGGGTTTGTTCCATTGAAGCGCACGCCCCGACAAGTTTTGCTTCGCAAGCTTGCCGGGAACATCAAGCTCCGCCGAGCCACGTGTTCTCGCCAGAGAAGCGGATGTTCCCGCAGCAGCATATGTGCCTTTAGTCCTTGTTGTCGAGCCGCAAGCTCCAAAGATGGGCACAAAGAGATTGTCCGCTTCTTCGACAGAGATCTTCCCAAAGAACAAGAAGAAGCGGAGAAAGTAGCCCGCAGTCAAGTATGTACCAGCTTTGTCGACAACACACTGCATGTAAGAAGATTCAACGGTGTGAAATTGAAGTGTATTCACCGAAGATGGGCACAAGCTGCTGGCAGAGATACATGGAGGCATATGTGGCCACCACATTGGCGAAGAGCACTTGCCGCAAAGCATTCCGCAAGGTTTCTTTTGGCCAACAGCCTCCGTGATGCAATCGCACAAGTAACCAAGTGTGAAGCGCAAGGCCCATTCCAAGAAGATACACCAGCCACTCAAGCTCTCCAAACGATCCCTTTATCCTCGCCATTTTCGATCCGGGGCTCGACATCTCGCCCCTTTCCCCGAAGCTGTCGGGGCTTTGAGTACTTGTATGTTGCAATCGACAAGTTCACAAAGTGGCCGGAAGTGGAAGCAAAGGAGGAAGGTGACATCACAACATCAAATAAGTTCTTCAGTCGATTGTTTGTCGCTTCGTCCCTAACAAGATCGTCACCAACAACGACACGCAGTTCACGAGCTGCACCTTCATGCAAGACGCCCAAGATCTTGGAGCCAAGGTCTGCTTCGCTTCGCTTGCTCACCCGAGAAGCAACGGTCAAGCGTAGAGGGCAATGTCAAGTGCTGCGGGGCTCAAGACCAGACTTTCGACAGTGCTGCACAAGTGCGGAAAGAATCGGATTGAGGAGCTGCCGATGGTTCTTGGTCGATCAGACGACGCCAAATCGAGCCACCGGTCGACACCTTTCGCCTAGTCTATGGAGCAGAGGCAGTTCTCCCCACGGAACTCAGATACGGGTCGCCTCGAAGTTCTCGCTATGATGAGCTTGAGCAAGAACAGCTGCGATAAGATGACGACCGCTTCCTTGAGGAAGACCGCCTTCAGTCTGTCAGACGAGCTGCTCGATATTAGCAAGCTTTGCGCCGCTACCACAGCCGCAGTTAATGCCGGAGACTCGAGGAAGGCGACCTTGTTCTTCGCGTGTTCAGTCCGCCAAGAATTCCAACAAGTTGATGCCGGCGGGAAGGCCCTTACCGGGTGAAACGAGTCACTAGGCTCGGCGCCGTCCGCCTTTGAGACCAAGATGGCTTGCCGTGAGCAACTCCTGAACATTGAGCATCTTCGTAAGTTTTACTCAGAGAGCGCGCTGCCGGAACTGTTCCGCAACCACCTTTTGTACAAGTCTTGCCATCATTGCATGTAATCCTTTGTGCAAAGTCGGGCGCAGATCCTGCATAAATAAAGCTCATGTGCTCGCACATCTTGTCGATTTCATGCTTCCTATTTTTGCATGTGTTATCTCGACATTTTGTGTAGCACCTACCCCGTAGAGTTTATAACGAGCCATAAGGCTCCATATCTTTATTTTCTTCTTTCTTTTTCTCAAGAAAAGGAAGGTTCCTCGCACACAAGTTTGCCGGGGAGGAGAAGATAATGGTGTGGACCGGCGCTGCTCAAGAAAGTTTCGCCATGCCGACGCAAACGACGTAAAAGCTAAGTTGCCAAAGTTTGAGCAATCAGTTTTAAAAATTTAAGTTATCTTCCTCGAACGACCATGCTTTGTATGGAAAACCTATGCGCTGAGGAACCAACTCAGAGCTAGTTGCGCCTTACTTTGTTTCGAGTCCGCCAACAACTTAAGTGTGTCAGGACTAGTCATGCGATAAGGTTTTTTGTCGAAGCGGCACCGCCAAAGAAGGTTGCCGACGTTCAAGACTCAAGGCAAGGCAAGGGTGCTCATACCGCAAGTTCCCTAAGAGCGAGGGTAAAAACATACAAAGGAAGGAATCAAGTAAAGGAAATAACATAGCAATCGATACCCAAAATAAAAGTTATATTACAAAGATAACTTGCCGCGGCTCTAATAGATTGTTCTCATAACATGACTGGCAGCGGCAAGAAAAGGAGAAAACAGGCGGAATAATCTACGCGATCGCCGTCAACTCTCTTGACTTCATTCACCTTGTTTACAATGGGTGCTACAAGGGTCTTGAGCTCTTCAAGATCAGCATCCGCCGGCAGCTTTCTGAGGACGTTGGTGAGGTTGAGGCCTGGGTTACGGAAGGCCACCTTCACCAACACCTTTTGAAGAACTCTTGCGCAGATCGTGCGCGACTCGTCGGCCAACTGCTTTGGGATCCTCTCCGGGAGTTGCTGGAGGGCCGTCGCCACGCCCTTGAAGAACAAAGTGAGCTTGGCGCTGGGCTGGAGGTTCTCATCGGAGGAGTACCCGAAATCCTCCATCCCCAGCAAGGCCAGCCCTCGCCGATGATCAAGGGCGATATTCACGAGACCCTCTATCCCGAGCTCCACAGCCTCCCCGAAAAGTGTTCTGGTCTCGCAGCCTCGCCAGCCGCTTCTTGCTGGCCTTGATCTCTCCTTCAAGGCCGCCTCCCGCCTCCTTGGCACCGCCCAAATGCCTCGGTCAAAGTAGCCAGCTTCAACTCGAGGTCAAGATTAGAGTCCTTGGCGGCGCCAGCTCCTTGCCCTTCTCGAGGAGACGACCTCGCAGCTCGCCATGGGCATGGGCGCTTTCGGCCACACCGAGCGCTGCAATCTCTTCACCTCGCCTTGATATCGGCCTCCAGGTGTGCCACCTTCGTCTCCAGCTCCTTCTTGGCGGCCTCAACAGCTGCGGCAGCATCCTTCGCTTCCTTGAGAGCCCCACCAAATGTTTCCTCGCGTGCGGCAAGCTCCTCCTCATGGCTATCAAGATTGACCTTCCGCTGCGCCAACTCACCTTCCCCGCTTAAACAGCTCCTCGGCGGCAAGCTGCTGTTGCTCTTTAGCTTCAGCCTTCTCGAGAAGGAAGGCTTTCCGCGCCTCGACGAGCTGTGGCCGCTCCTCTGCAATGGACCAGAGGGCTTCCTGGTTGCGACTCTGGAGCTCCTCCGCATGCTTCTCAATATCCACTCCCGCCGCGCGACAAGCGCTTCCCGGACTCCATCTTGGCTTGTCGGGCGCGGTAGAGCGACAAAGAGCCTCCGCAGCAGAACTGCCTCCTCCTCAGCCACGCCGCTGCTGGCGCGCAACCAATGTCAACCCAACAGAGGCGCAGCACTTCTCCGCCAAAACTTCTCCTTCGACCGGCGCCTCGAGCTTGACGCCTGTGGAGCTTGATGAAAACGCCATCGCTGGCCTTCGATAGGCGCTGGCTGGGCTCTTCGGGCCTGGCGCCGCGGGCGGCGGGCAGAGGATCGGCGGTTGGCATAGCGCTTGCGCCCTCGCGCCTCGGGCCGCAAGGCGATCGCCGGATCCTCACTAGCCTCGCGGTGGCAGCTTTGGCGGCCTCCTCGCCGCAGGATCATTGGCGCCGCTTCCTCGTGGCAGCGGCGTTGCTGGTGTTGCCAAGACGCTGCTTCCTCGCCGTGGCCTCGGTTTCCATTGGCTCCATGGAAGATGGATCCAAGGCCGGAAGAGGGAGAAAAGTCAAGCAAATATCCAAAAAGAAAATCAGAAGAAGAAGAACCCAAGGGGAGTTTTCAAGCAAGGAGGGTTACCGGCACTGGGCTCTTCAGTCGCGGGCTCCACCACCGGGGGATCGCTGGTGCCGTCCCTTGCCGGAGAATGCCCTTGCCGGGAATCCTCCTTGGCGGCGTAGTTGAAGCAGATAGCATCTCGGGCGGCTTCCGTTGCCTCGTGAGGCTGCTCGCTCCTACACAAATCAAGAGATGATATCAAGAATAAAGAGCACCCATGCGCGCCATAACAACTAGAAGTAAACCAAACACTTACGCTGGGGTTGCGCTTAGGGCTGCTTCGAGGAGTGGTTGCCGGATCCGCAGCAGGAAACTGGCGCCGCCGCCGTCGCGGTGGGCTCTGCCCTCGATGACAATCACCGGAGCCTTGGCTCTTCGCCGCTTCTAGGCCAGTGGTCCCGAAAAGGAATAAGTTCAGAGTAAAGCAAATCGATACAAGACAAAACAGCAAGAATCAAGGACTACAAGTATAGCAAAGAATCTTACTCTTCTTCTTCCTCGCCGGAGCTAAGCGGAGAGGTCGAAGTCCGCCCTCCGTGTGACGAGGCGGAGGAGTGGGTTCCTTGACCGCTGGCGGGGAGTGGCAGCGGCAGAACGACGGTCCGGAGGACCCCGCCCAGCTTGTCGCGGGCGAGCGTGTCGCACGGGTGCGACGGCCGCTGATCCGCTCGCCGCCTGCCACGCCCCCGCCCCGCGGAGACGCCTTCTTGCCCGGCTGGGGGCTGGGCTCGCCTACAGCAAGCCGCTTGAAGATGGCAGGCCGCCGCACTCGACGGGCTCGCTTAACTCGGCTTCAGCCTCGCGAAGCTCTCCTCGAGGCAAGCTCTCCGCAAGTTCATCTCGATCGGCGAGGCTTGCCGCCTCGGCTGCCTCTGCCTCCTCCACGGTGAACCCAAACTCGCCCGCGGCGGTGGCTCCTGCCGCCTCTTCCGTCCTGGTGGCGATGCGCCGCATCTCCGCGTCGGTGGTGTCGCAGGTGAGGCTCTTCTGTTCATCGGCACGGACCGCCACTTGCACCAAGCCATCGAAGAACTGCTGCACAACATCGTCGGCAGGCTCCTGCCAGGTTGGGACAAGTACATGCGAGTCGCACAACGGCATCATTGCGCGGATGCGGTCGAGCGAGGAATTGTTGCACAGCGGAACGACACCTTGCGGCAACCTGAACCATTCGGGATGATTGGGGTCGTGCTTGAACAGCTCCTTAAGCATCGCGTCCAGCTCTAAGACAGTGAAGTTCAAATTGAGGCCCAGACGCAGCCTCATGATGTCCGCCGGGCCCCCGAATTCCCAGGCGGGTCTCTTCCTCTCCTGCAGAGGGGCGATGCGGCGGCGAAGGAAATCTGTGCCAACATCGCCTATAGTGAGCCCGGCAAGCCTAAGCCGCAAGATCCGGGTAATGGCAATCTTCATCTTATCGTCGTTCGTGGCCAGGGCGCTCCAATCATTGCCGCAAGACCGCTCGGGCTTGGCACAGGCAAGAATGGTTGCGGGTTCTCCTCGACGATCCAAAGACCATTCCGCCTCCACTCCTCCCATTTGCCGCAGAGCTCCCTCCGATAAGCCTCCTTCTTGCCGGTTCTCGAGATCCAGCGATTCCGCCGCTAACGGCTCTCTCTCGACCGGGCATGAAGAAATGGCGAAAAGAGCTACGCTTGGGTGGATTCGACAAAGTTTTCGCAGAGGTGTGCGAAAACTGCCATGGTCGAATCGCATTGGGGTGAAATCAAGGAGGTGGAACCCGAGGTGTTCATGATATCGCAGAAGAATTCAGAGAAAGGCGGCAGAGCCCGCAGAGAAGAACAACGCAAAGAATGGGTATCCGCTCGGGGCCCGCTCGAAGCGGCGGCGAGATGCGCTGGATGCGCTCTCGCCGACCGTAAGAGGTAGTACCACTCCTTAGCTCCTTCAAGGCGAGCTCGGGGAAAGTTGCCCTCTCTTTCGCAGCGCCGAGCCAAGAAGGCCGGCCGACTTCACGCCCTTCCCGGCTTTCGGAGCCATGGGGGAGGTGGTGGTGGAGATCGGCGGTGTTGGTGATGCCGGCGGCGATGGGGGGCGGAGCACTGCTCTCTTTCGGCTTGGGAAGAAGGGGGGAGCGGCGGAGATTTTTGAGATTGGAAACAGCAACTGGCGAGATGGGGGAACTGCCCATGTTTCCGCTGCTTATAAAGAGGGACAAGGCGAACGTTACGCTTTCTCCAAATAAAGAACCACCCACGATCTCTCCCACGACGCCGCGTTCGACGCGTGCCTTTAGGGGAGAGCGCGGCGGATACGGAGTAAGATACGACGTGACCCAGCCGCTGCGTCGTGCAGCCTTCTCGCTTTTGGGCCTGGCCCAACAGCTCGGCACCGCAGGTGGCCCAGTGCCCGGGGCTCCTATCGGTGTACTAGAGTAGGGGTACCCTATTATCCCGAAATTGTGCACAGGCAGTCGCGGCACCCCACGCCAAGGCTTGCCAGGTGACCGCCAAGGTCCTCCGTGGTTCCTTTGGAGCCATTCAAGAACAAAGTGTCCAAGGCCCCGGCAAGAGGAGCTTGCCGGGAAGGAGACAAGGCCCCGGCAAGAGGAGCTTGCCGGGAAGGCCAACCAAGGCCCGATGAGCGACAAGCTTCCGGACGCGACAAGACAACGATCATGCAAGGCACTTGCCGCGCAAGCCACCACTGCACTCCACGCCCAAAGACATCCGTTAACGTGTCGCCACGGGCCTTTCCAGACGCTGCGGCGAGAGGTCAGGCAGCCAGCGGTGCGAGGTGGCAAGCGGCGCTGACAAGATAGCAATCGTGGCAAGCGGTGGCGCCCCTGACGGTCCCTTTTCTACACTGTTTGGGCGACACAGACGGGCATTTAATGCCTTTGTCCCCTGCCGTCAGGGTTAGGTATGATACACTGTGCAAGTAGGTGTATCAACCGCAGTTCTTTTACATTTTTACCCTTGCATGCGTTGCCACCTGTCGGTGACCCCTTGAGCATATAAAAGGAGGCCCATGCGCAACGTAGAAGGGGTTGGAAACCGGAAACACTCACGCTCGGTCTCACAGCTAGTGTACTGTAGCGTTCATCGCTCTCGAGCAAGAACACAATACAACCACAAAGCAGTAGTAGGAGTGTTATCTCTCCGGAGAGCTCCGAAGCTGGGTAAACCGCTCACGTGCTCCGCCTCGATCCAGTCTTCGTGCGATGTCCGCCCCCCGCCGAACCATAAAGGGCTCCGGTCCCATAGGTGTTCGTTCCCACGACACTACCGTGATCCTGAGACGAGTAAGCAATCCCTCCTACTCAGTGGTGTTGATCGTCGACATCTCCATGGGAAAGTGCATTTGGATCACGTACTTGAGGTGCTCTCCGGTGGGTGCGACGAGCAGCACACCAGCACTAACGCCTTGTAGCGAAGAAGCCCCATCAAAGTACATAATCCAGTTGCGACTCGTTTCCTTGCCGGGGAGAGTGGTCTCCTGGACCTCTTCGTCGGGCGTTAAGGTCCATTCGGCAACGGACTCTGCCAAGACTCTGCTCTGAATCGTCGAGGTGCTTTAGAAGTTCAAACCAAAACTTGACGGCTCCATGGCCCAATCCCCAAACCTTCCCGTTGCATCTGGGTTATGCAATATCCCTTGCAAAGGAAGGCGGGTAACGACGGTGATATCATGTGCTTGGAAGTAATGACGCAGCTTCCTCGAAGCCATAAGGATGTCGAAGAGCAATTTCTGCACACCAGAGTACCTCGACCTAGCCCCTGCAAGAGGGAGCTGACGAAATAAACTGGGTGCTACACCATTTTCTTCTTCTGCACCGCTTCACCTGGCTGCACGGGCCCTGTCGCACTAGTGTTAGTCCTTGCCGGGGACTCAGTCTTGCCTGGACCGACCCCTGCTGGGGTGGGTTCTGGCTCGCCACCCGTCAACCCTGCCGCTGCTGCCGCCTCTTCGTCGACCTGCCTCTGCGCCAACAGCGCGGCGCTAACCACTTGATTCATTGCCGCCAGGTATAGCAGCAACGGTTCTTGTGGTTTTGGCGCAACCAGTACTAGGGTAGAGGAGAGGTATTTCTTCAAATCCTGTAGCGTTGCCTCGGCCTCCGGGGTCCACTCCATTGGGCCCGCCTTCTTCAAGATCTTTAAAAAATGAATGGCACGCTCGGCGGACTTGGAGGTGAATCTACTCATGGCGGCAACACAGCCAGTGAGTCGGCGCACGTCTTTGATCTGCTTAGGTGCCTCAATCTACTCAATGGCCTTGATCTTGTTTGGGTTTGCCTCAATCCCACGCTGCGACACAAAGAACCCGAGAAGCTTGCCGAATGGGACATCGAAGACACACTTCTCTGGGTTCAGCTTAAGGTTGATCTCGTGCAGGTTTGAAAACGTTTCCTCCAGATCTTGCACAAGTGTTGCTTTGTCCTTGGTTTTGACCACTATGTCATCCATATAAGCTTCCATATTTCTATGTAGCTGGGGCTCAAAACCAATTTGGACTGCCCTTGCAAAACTCGAGCTAGCACTCTTCAACCCGAAAGGCATCCATAAAAAGCAATACGTACCACATGGGGTGATGAATGATGTCTTCACCTCATCTTCTCTTGTCATGAAGATCTGATGGTACCCTGAGTAAGCGCGAGGGATGATAGCAGGTCACACCCGGCCATGGAGTCAACAATCTGGTCGATGGGAGGTAATGGGAAAGGATATTTTGGACAAGCTTTATTGATGTATGTGTAATCGATACACAGCCTCCACTTCCCGTTTGCCTTGCGCACCACTACCGGATTGGCCAGCCACTTCGGATGGAGCACCCCTCTTACAAAACCTGCAGCCTCTAGCTTCCTGATCCCCTCCATGATGAACTCCTGCCTCTTCAGAGCTTGCTTCCCGACCTTCTGCTTGACGGGCCGTGCATGAGGACAGACAACAAGATGGTGCTCAATCACTTCTCTGGGAACGCCGGGGATGTTGGATGCTTGCCATGCGAACACTTCGACATTCGCCCGCAGGAAAGTGACGAGCTCGCTTTCCTATTTGCCATCGAGGGTGGAGCTTATGGTGAAAGCTCCTCCCATACCGTCCTCCTTGACGGACACGTTCTTGATCTCTGGTGGTGCAGCTCTGGACTTCTTACTCTTTCCGGTGGAGCTCTCCGGCACGTCCTTGATGGGAGCCCAACATGCCGAAGAGGTGCGCTTGCCGGAGTGGGTGCGAGGAGTCCCACCGGTCTTCTTTCCTCCCAGGGCTTCAACGGCAGGAGCAGGTGCCTTGGCGGCAGCTGCTGCAACCACTTCCCGGTAGAGTTGATCAGCGCAAATCAACGCATCTTTCTTGTCGGAGGGGATGGTGATGATGTTCATCGGCCTGGGAATCATCAGCGTGTTGTAGGCGTAGTGAGAAGCTGCCATGAACTTGGCCAGTGCTAGGTGGCCGAGGATCCCGCCAGGGGCAAGGACCTCTCGGCCACATCGAAGACAATCCTCTCCGTCCTGTAGTTCAACTCGCCTCCAAACGTCACGGGCAGCGTGACCTTTCCCTTTGGCTGGCTCCTCCTCGGGTTGACCCCTTGGAACGTGCCCATCTCCTCGAGGTCTCTATCGGGGATGTGCAGGCTCTTGATCACAACAGGCGAGATCAAGTTCAGACCGGCCCCACTGTCAACTAGCATCTTCGTCACCTTGAGCTTGCGGATTGTTGGTGAAACCAACAACGGCAAGCACCCGACTGCACTAGTGCGGTAAGGGTGGTCCTCGGTGTCGATGATGATAGGCGTGCTGGACCACTTCAGTGGCTTCCGCGCATCGAGTGATGGCTCCACCGCCGTGATCTCACGCGCCCACTGCTTGAGCTAGCGGTGGGATGCATGCAGCGAGGCACCACCATTGACGCACAGGCCTCTGTAGCTTTCTGGAAATCGTGGTCGCCAGACTCATCGTCCTCGCCATGATCATCGTCTTCCTGCTTCTTGTCGCGGTCCCGGGCAGGCCTCTGTTGCTGATTATCCTTGCCGCGGCGGCCTTCTTAGCCGCTACGCTTCTTCCCGGATCCTTCGGCACCATCCTTGCCCTTCTCCTTGTCACGTCGTTCATATTTCGCTTTCTGCTTCTCGGTGAGCAGCTCAACTTGTCGGAACTTCTGGAGGTCGTGGCCTTTGGTGTGGTGGATCTTGCAATACTACTTATCGGAGCCCCTGGCTTGTCAGTAGCCGCCAAAGCTCGGCAAGCGGCACACCCGGCAACTTCCCTGCCGGGGTTGCTTGCCTTGGCTTTTTTGGCAGTGCCGGTTGAGGGAGTCCTGGATTAGGGGGTCCTCGGACAGCCGGACTATGTACTTGTGCCGGACTGTTGGACTATGAAGATACAAGATTGAAGACTTCATCCCATGTCCGGGTGGGACTCTCCTTTGCGTGGAAGGCAAGCTTGGAAATTTGGATATGTAGATTTCCTTCTCTGTAACCGACTCTGTGTAACCCTATCCCCCTCCGGTGACTATATAAACCAGAGGGTTTAGTCCGTAGGACAACAACAATCATAATCGTAGGCTAGCTTCTAGGGTTTGGCCTCTACGATCTCATGGTAGATCAACTCTTGTAATACTCATATCATCAAGATCAATCAAGCAGGAAGTAGGGTATTACCTCCATAGAGAGGGCCCGAACCTGGATAAACATTGTGTCCCCCGCCTCCTCTTACCATTAGCCTTAGACGCACAGTTCGGGACCCCCTACCCGAGATCCGCCGGTTTCGACACCGACATTGGTGATTTCATTGAGAGTTCCACTGTGATGTCGAAAAAGGCTTGATGGCTCTCCTTGTTATCAAGGACAACATCACCTTTGGGGGAACCCTGGCTTTAGGCCAAACCCTCCGACTAGGCGGCTTCGTCATGACCGCCCGTTCGACCGCCGGGCCGACGATGACTTCTCGGGTCATCAAAAACAGCCTCCACGTCAGCTCGGAATATACCGAGCAGATGGATCCAATGGAGCTCTCGTCCTTGAATGGGCTCTTGGATCGCATCGCCGCCTTGGGAGTCGCTATGGACTATGATTGGATCGGGCTTAAACCCGACCAAAGAGAGATTAACTCTCTGCCGGTCACCCATCAGATAGCGGTGGTGGAGGAGCAATGCAGCAATTCTTCCTCTATTTTGAACATGAACTATGTCCGGATTTCCGAGCTCTCCGAGCCGGATACCTGTCTGCGGGAGGACATGACCCAGGCTCCAAACTTAGAATCGAAAAGCGGGCCAGAAAAATTGGGCAACATCCCGGAACCCGAACTGCCAACTCCGGAAGCTCCTCCGCCCCTGGGTCTCAGATCGGATCAGGGTTCGGGCTTAAATATACCCACCCACCCAGATACAAGCGATCTTTCCCACATTAGACATGCATCCCAAGAGACAGGACATCACTTTTGGGCCAGATTCCTCCTTTTAATGAGCAAGGTCAAGGACTGTCGCGAGGACGACGCAATCTCATTCTTTTGCGAAAATTGCACGGACAAGGGAATCCTCACCGCCATAAGTCGCCGTGACATAGCACACTTCGCTGACTTGGCGGCCATAGTACAGAAGTACTGCACGATGGAAAGCGCCTGGAAAACCCAAGCAAGATTATGGGATCCCCGGCTCTCACTAAACTGCTCGTCCGAACTAAAAGGGTGCACTCTCGCAAGTCACCCGATCCAGTTACAAAGAAACCAAAGCCCACTACAGTATGGGAACCAGATTGGAGGGATGGCTCAATGGGCCATGCAAAATTCACACCACACCAGATACCATACCAACACACAGCCTTAGAGCATGTTGGATACTTCGGCAGGTGGCCAAAAGCGGCGAGGATCTCCTCATTAACGATACCGCAGAGCATCATCCCGTAGAAAACAACAATACAGTATTAACAGTATTCGAGACTTCCGCCTCAAATAACAGGCGCAAGAGAGTACTCCACAGCCTCGCCGAAGTCTGCCACGTTGCAGCAATAAATCATGGAACGACGCGGCCATAACTTTCAATGCTAGTGACGAACCTCAATTCCGAACAGTCCGAGCACCATCCGCTTTGGTCCTTAGTCCAATTGTGGACGGCTTCCGGCTTACTAAAGTGCTCATGGACGGTGGCAGCGGATTAAACCTCATCTACGAGGAAACTCTCAACAAAATGGAAATAGACAAGAGCCGCATTGAGCAAAGCAGCACGACCTTCAGAGGAATTATCCCTAGTCGGGAGGCACAATGTGCGGGAAAAATCACACTAGATGTGGTGTTCGACACGCCGGAGAATTCCAGGTCCGAAGAAATCACATTCCAAGTGGCCCCGTTCAGTAGCGGATACCGCACCCTTTTAGGACGGGATGCATTCACGAGCTTCCAAGCTATACCCCATTACGGGTACATGAAGCTCAAGATGCCTGGGCCCAATGGAATCATCACTCTAGCTAGTGATCCGGACGTAGCACTCCGCGTCGAAAACAAAACTGCCGCCCTGGCCCTTGAAGCATTATCCGAAGCCCTCGCGGCCGAAGAACTAACTGCGCTGCGCTCCAAAGTGGACAGGTACGACATGATACTCGACAAACGATCCAAGTCCACCTCTTTCAAACCAGCGGACGAAATAGTCAAATTCCAAGTCCACCCAACGGACTCTACAAAAATAGCATCCATCAGGGAACAACTGAACCCCACAATAGACGCCGCACTACGGGCGTTCTTGCGCGAGAATTGGGACATCTTTGCCTAGCACCCTTCAGACATGCCAGGCATCCCACATAGGCTGGCCGAGCATAGCCGAAACATACTGAAGGGATATAAGCCGGTCAAGCAGAATCTTCGGCGATTTTCAGAACCCAAACGACAAGCCATGGGAGAGGAGCTAGCCAAGTTACTCGAAGCCAGATTCATCAGAGAAATAAAACACCCGGACTGGCTAGGAAACCTAGTGATGGTACCAAAGAAGGACAAATCCTGGTGCCTATGTGTCGATTTCAAGGACCTCAATAAGGCATGCCCCAAGGATCCCTTCCCTCTTCCCCGCATCGATCAAATCATCAACGCTACCGCAGGACGCGACTCATTGTGCTTCCTTGACGCATACTCCGGATACCATCAAATCAAGATGGCGGAGTCCGATCAAGTCACAACGGCATTCATCACTCCATACAACCCCTTAAATTTCAACACCATGCCTTTCGGGCTCAAAAATTCTGGTGCAACCTATCAACGCATGATTCAGACATGCCTGGAAAAACAAATCGTTAAAACAGTCGAGGCATACGTAGACGACGTGGTCATCAAGACCAGACACGTCGAATCTTTAATACACGACTTGAGGCTTACGTTCGACAATCTCCGAACATATGACATCAAGCTCAATCCAGAAAAGTGCGTTTTCGGCGTTCCTGCTGGAAAGCTCCTAGGTTTCATCGTTTCCAATAGATTAATTGAAGCAAATCTGGCGAAAATCCAAGCTTTGTCACAGTTGGCTACCCCAATAGACCTCAAGCAAATCTCGAAATTAGCTAGATGCGTGGCTGCCTTAAGCCGCTTTATCTCCCGATTGGGAGAAAAGGCACTACCTCTCTATCACCTTCTTCAACGCACCGAACACTTCGAGTGGACGGATGCAGCCACGGCCGGACTGAAAGAAATAAAGGCCCTCTTGGCTAGCAACGCAATCCTGGCCGAACCAAACATCGGTAAACCCATGCTATTATATATAGCTGCAACGCACCAAGTTGTAAGCGTAGTGCTCGTTGTCGAACGAGAGGAGGACGGACATAAGTTCCCGCTTCAAAAGCTGGTGTACTACGTATCCACTATCCTCACACCATGCAAGTAATGGTACCCACATTATCAAAAGATAGCATACGCGGTCTTCATGGCATCCCGGAAACTACGACACTACTTTCAAGAGTGTTCAATCACGGTGGCCTCCGAAGTACCAGTCAACGATATAATAAATAACCGCGATGCCACGGGCCGGATTGCTAAGTGGGCCATTGCACTACTAGGGAAAAGCCTATACACAGAATCTTAGCAGCAGCGCGGCTCAAAAAGGAGCGCTGCTGCTAACTAGTAGTAGCGCGTGTGCTGGAAACCCGCTGCCGATAAGGATTTAGCATGAGCGCTCGGCGAAACGCGCTGCTACAAATATCGCCCGTGGTGTTCGCTTAACTCTAATTAGCGATGGCGCGTCGCGAGAACCGCGCCATCGTAAGGTTGTAGTAGTAGCGCTTTTACGAGATCGCTGCTAAATTTCATATTGCCACACTTTTTGTCCCATTAGCGATGCGCCAGATCCCAAAGCGCGCTGCTGCTAATTCCTTAGCAGCAGCGCATTTTAGATCCCACGCTACTGCTAACCCGCACCAACCCACCACCTTTCCCCACCCATCCCTCCCCACCCCCTCCTCTCTTTCCCTTCCCCCTACCTCCCCCTCCCCCTCCTCTCTTCCCTTCCCCCTACCTCCACCACATGCTCCCACTCTCACTCTTCTTCTTCCTCAATACTTCTCCCCCATTACTCTCTCACCTCTATGCACCTTTCTCTCTCTTCCTTACTCCTACCTAACTACACCACCTCCATTAATGCATCTCCTTTCTCTTTTTCCTTCCCACTCCACTAGTTGAAGTTGTCTCCTCCCAAATTAGGTAGCTAGGTAGATGTAGGATTTAGTTAAGTGACCTATTTGCCCCCTAGCTAACTAGATCTATCTTTGTCAAGAAGAGCTTTGTGCACTTTTGATCTCCCTACAACATCATCTCCACCGTGTGCTCGATCTCGATCGAGATAGAGGTGATGAAAATTTCATGCTTTTGCAAAATGGAAATATGTTTATGTGTGTGTGATATGTTTGTGGAAATTGTGTGTGTGGCATGAGTTGACGCCGCCAAATTGTGCTTTTGAGTTGCCTATGTTTTGCCGAAATGTCGATTTATTTTCGTTTCGGCGAATTCCGGGCAAACTCTAGATCCATATATGTCTTATTTTTAGGGAAGGTCATGCCAAATTTTTTTATTACTTTGATGCATGCATGCATTTTTATAATCAATTTGTTTATTATTACCGTGCAGAGTTGACGATGGTCAGTTGAACGATGGTGGACAGGTGGTTGCGGTCGGCGGTGCAGGACATGAAAGAAAATTAACGGACAGAGGTTTTATGTCCGTGTCGAAAATGCAAAGGAATAGTTTGGCTCGACCCCCATGACGATGGTCGTGTCGAAGCGCACTCGCTCATGACTGGTTTCATGGATGGCTATACTCGATGGATAATTGAAGATGAGGATGACGATGTTGAGGATGCCGACGGGCAGAGCAATGATGACACGGGCAAGACAAAGAGATGATCGATAATGGCGGCGGGAAGAGGCCGGACATGGCGGCGGAGAAGGGCGGACATGGCGGAGGAGAAGGGCCGGACATGGCGGCGGGAGAATGACATGGACTCCATGCAGCAGAGTTCGTCGGTACTAAGTTCAATTGTGCGGGACCCTCATGTTCAAGCATTGCTTCGCAAGGAGACGAGTACTAAGAGAGCTGCTTCTAGAGAGGAGGCTAAGCTGGAGCAACTGGTGGTAGACTCGAACACTCCATTGTATGATGGTTGCAATCCCGAGGTGACCCGCTTGAGTTTCACGCCCAAATCAAGACGAAGGCTAAAAACAAATGGACCCACACTAGCCTCGATGAGCATCTCAAGTACCTAAAGGATGTTCTTCCCGGGTAATCTATGTCCTACTAGTGTTGATGAGGCCAAGAAGATTGTGTGCCCTCTTGATCGCCACACGTTAGATACCATGCATGCATCAATGATTGAATAATTTATCGGAAGGAGCACGCGAAAAAACAAGCTGTCCGGTGTGCAATGCTTCTCGATACAAGAAGGCGGAAGAAATGTCCCCGAAAAGTTGTATGGTACTTACCGATCACTCCCGTCTCGGAGGTATTTTGTAGATCCCAAGGAAGCTAAGCTAATGCGCCGACATGCGGAGAGGAAGAAGCCCGACGATGGAGATTATCCGGCTGAGACACGTGAAGGATGGAAGCCAAGGAGAGCGTTGAACAGCTTCTATCGGTATTTTGAATGTGATGCAAGGAACATCATGCTCGGCGCGTGTACCGATGGCATGAATCCGTTAGGCAACCAGAACACCAACCATAACACATGGCCCGTGTTTGTATGGTTGTACAACCTCCCCTGGTTGTGCATGAAATCGAAGTACATTCACATGAGCATGCTTATTCAAGGGCCAAAACAACCAGGAAATAATATTAATTTGTATCTGGGGCTACTTCAAGAGGAGTTAGACATGTTATGGAAAACACCAGCCAAGACATGGTGTCGGGTGGTCTCTCTCTGTGGCCACGAGCACCTATGGGGCAGGGGCCCCCTTCTAGTCCGGCAAGGGGGCAGAGGGCGCAAGCAGAGCAGATCGAGGTCGAGCGCGCGGGGGAGACGGGCGATTTTTACCCAGCTTCGGAGCTCTCCGGAGAGATAATACTCCTACTGCTGCCTTGTGTTTTTATTTGTTCTCGCTCGAGAGCGCGAGCGTATGGTGCTGTTGGATCTACGAACGGCGGAACCCTAGTGTGGAAAAGTTCGAATCGCGAACCCCTTCTACGTGCGCATGGGCCTCCTTTTATAGTTCAAGGGGCACCCACAGTGTGGCAGCGTAGGAAGAGGGGTAAAAGAGTAAAAACGCAGGTTGGTACAATAGTGTCCAACAGTGTCCCCTACCTAACTCTGACGGCAGGGGACAAGGGCATTTAATGCCCATCCGGTTGCCCCAACAGTGCAAAGAAACGACCGTTAGGTGTGCCACCGGTTGCCATGATGGCCTCCTTGTCAGCTCCGCTTGCCACCTCGCTCCGCATGGCTGTGCAGCGCCTCGCCACGTGCTCCTGGGGCGGCCCTGGGGTGACACGTTGCTGGATGTGCTGGATTTTTGGTGCAGGGTGGCAGCCTTGCCGCGGCAAGCGCCTTGCCGCGGCCCTTCTCTTGATGCGCCGGCAAGCTTGCCGGCCGCCGGGCCTTGCCGGGACGCACGAGGCGTCGCGGCAAGTTCCTCTGGAGCGCCTTGGTTGGCCTTCCCGGCAAGCTCCTCTTGCCGGTGAAGGAAATATGCCCTAGAGGCATTAATAAAGTTATTATTTATTTCCTCACATCATGATAAATGTTTATTATTCATGCTAGAATTGTATTAACCGGAAACATGATACATGTGTGAATACATAGACAAACATATAGTCACTAGTATGCCTCTACTTGACTAGCTCATTAATCAAAGATGGTCATGTTTCCTGACCATAGACATGTGTTGTTATTTGACTAGTGGGATCACATCATTAGAAGAATGATGTGATTGACATGACCCATTTTGTTAGCCTAGCACTTGATCGCTTAGTATATCGCTATTGCTTTCTTCATGACTTATACAAAGTTCCTGCAACTATGAGATTGTGCAACTCCGTGTACCGGAAGAACACTTTGTGTGCTACCAAACGTCACAACGTGAATCGGGTGATTATAAAGGTGCTCTACAGGTGTTTCGAAGGTTCATGTTGAGTTGGCATAATTCGAGATTAGGATTTGTCACTCCGATTGTCGGAGAGGTATCTCTGGGCCCTCTCGGTAATACTCATCACTTAAGCCTTGCAAGCATATAACTAATGAGTTAGTTATGAGATGACGACATGAGAATGAGTAAAGAGACTTGCGTAACGAGATTGACTAGGTATTGGATACCGACGATCAAATCTCGGGCAAGTAACATACCGATGACAAAGGAACAAAGTATGTTGTTATGCGGTTTGACCGATAAAGATCTTCGAGAATATGTAGGAACCAATATGGGCATCCAGGTCCCGCTATTGGTTATTGACCGAGAATAGTTCTAGGTCATGTCTACATAGTTCTCGAACCGTTGGGTCCGCACGCTTAAGGTTTCGATGATGCTTATATTATGAGTTTATGTATTTTGATGTACGAAGGTTGTTCGAGTCCGGATATGATCACGGACATGACGAGGAGTCTCAAATGGTCGAGACATAAAGATTGATATATTGGACGGATATATTTGGACACCGGAAAGGTTCCGGAGAAGTTTGGAGCTCCGGAGGTTACTGGAACCCCGGGAGGTATATGGGCCTTATTGGGCCCATGTAGGAGGAAGGAGAAGGATCAAGGGAGGCGCGCCCCCAAGCCCAATCCGACTGGGGAGGGGCCGCCCCCTTTCTCCTTCCCCTCTTCCTTTCCTACTACTAGTACTACTTCCTAATACTAGTACTCCTTCCTTCCCTCCAAATAAGATAAGGAAAGAGAGGAAACCTACTTGGAGTAGGTTTCCCCCCCTATATGGCGCCCCCTTGGGCCGCCACCTCCTCCCTCCCTCCTTTATATACGGGGTAGGGGGCACCCTAGACACACAAGTTGATCATTGATCGCTCCTTAGCCGTGTGCGGTGCCCCCTCCACGATATTACACCTTGATCATATTGTAGCGGTGCTTAGGCAAAGCCTGCGACAGAGAACATCAAGATCGTCACCACGCCGTCAGGTTGACGGAACTTCCCTCGAGCCTCTCTGGATTGGAGATCGAGGGTGCGCCATCGAGCTATACGCGTGTCAAGAACTCGGAGGTGCCGAGTAACGGTGCTTGGATCGGTCGAACCGGGAGGACGACGACTACTTCCTCTATGTTGCGTCAACGCTTCGCTTGGTCTACAAGGGTGCGTGACAACACTCTCCCTCGTTGCTATATCATCACCATGATCTTGCGTGTGCGTAGGAAATTTTTTGAAATTACTACATTCCCCAACAGTGGCATCCGAGCCAGTTTTTTTTATGGTTTGATGTTATTTGCACGAGTAGAACACAAATGAGTTGTGGGCGATATAAGTCATACTGCTTACCAGCATGTCATACTTTGGTTCAGCGGTATTGTTGGATGAAGCAGCCCGGACCGACATTACACGTACGCTTACGCGAGACTGGTTTTACCGCCGTGCTTTGCACACAGGTGACTAGCAGGTGTCAGTTTCTCCAACTTTAGTTAAACCGAGTGTGGCTACGCCCGGTCCTTGTGAAGGTTAAAATAGCATCAACTTGACAAACTATCGTTGTGGTTTTGATGCGTAGGTGAGATTGGTTCTTGCTTAAGCCCGTAGCAGCCACGTAAAATTTGCAACAACAAAGTAGAGGACGTCTAACTTGTTTTTGCAGGGCATGTTGTGATGTGATATGGCCAAGACGTGATGCTATATTTTATTGTATGAGATGATCATGTTTTTTTACCAAAGTTATCGGCAATCGGCAGAGCCATATAGTTGTCGCTTATTGTATGAAATGCAACGCATACGTAATTGCTTTACTTTATCACTAAGCGGTAGCGATAGTCGAGAAGCAATAGATGGCGAAACGACAACGATGCTACGATGGAGATCAAGGTGTCGCGCCGTTGACGATGGTGATCACGACGGTGCTTGAGATGGAGATCACAAGCACAAGATGATGATGGCCATATCATATCACTTATATTGATTGCATGTGATGTTTATCCTTTATGCATCTTATCTTGCTTTGATTGACGGGAGCATTTTAAGATGATCTCTCACTAAAATTATCAAGTAGTGTTCTCCCGAGTATGCACCGCTGCCAAAGTTCGTCGTGTCGAGACACCACGTGATGATCGGGTGTGATAAGCTCTCGTCCATCTAGAACGGGTGCAAGCCAGTTTTGCACACGCAGAATACTCAGTTATACTTGACGAGCCTAGCATATGCAGATATGGCCTCGGACACGGAGACCGAAAGGTCGAGCGTGAATCATATAGTAGATATGATCAACATAGTGATGTTCACCATTGAAAACTACTCCATCTCACATGATGATCGGTTATGGTTTAGTTGATTTGGATCACGTGATCACTTAGATGACTAGAGAGATGTCTGCCTAAGTGGGAGTTCTTAAGTAATATGATTAATTGAACTTAAATTTATCATGAACTTAGTACCGATAGTATCTTGCTTGTCTATGTTTGTTTGTAGATAGATGGCTCGTGCGGTTGTTCCGTTGAATTTTAATGCGTTCCTTGAGAAAGCAAAGTTGAAAGATGATGGTAGCAATTACACGGATCGGGTCCGTAACTCGAGGATTATCCTCATTGCTGCATGTAAGAGTTACGCCCCGAAGCACCGCTGGGTGCGAACTGCTTCTGATGCAACCGACGACGTTAAGAACGTCTGCGCGAGCAAAGCTGATGACTACTCTATAGTTCAATGTGCCATGCTTTACGGCTTAGAACCGGGTCTTCAACGACGTTTTGAACGCTATGGAGCATATGAGATGTTCCAGAGTTGAAGTTAATATTTCAAGCAAATGCCCGGATTGAGAGATATGAAGTCTCCAATAAGTTCTACAGCTGCAAGATGGAGGAGAATAGTTCTGTCGGTGAACATATACTCGAAATGTGCAGGTATAACAATCACTTGATTCAACCGGGAGTTAATCTTCACGATGATAGTGTCATTGATGTAATTCTTCAATCACGCCACCAAGCTACAATAGCTTTGTGATGAACTATAATATGCAAGGGATGAACAAGACTATTCCCGAGCTCTTCGCGATGCCGAAAGCATGGAGGTAGAAATCAAGGAGCATCAAGTGTTGATGGTCAACAAGACCACTAGTTTCAAGAAAAGGGCAAAGGAAAGAAGAAGGAACTTCAAAAGAATGGCAAGCAAGTTGCTGCTCAAGAGAAGAAACCCAAGTCCGGACCTAAGCACGAAACTAAGTGCTTCTACCGCAAGCGGATCGTCAATGGAAGCGGAACTGCCCCAAGTATTTGGCGGATAAGAAGGATGGCAAAGTGAACAAAGGTATATGTGATATACATGTTATTGATGTGTACCTAACTAGAGCTCGTAGTAGCACCTGGTATTTGATATTGGTTACATTGCTAATATTTGCAACTCGGAATAGGGACTATGGAATAAGCGAGCACCGCCAAGGACGAGGTGACGATGCGCGTGGGAAACGGTTCCAAAGTCGATGTGATCGCCGTCGCACGCTACCTCTACATCTACCATCGGGATTAGTTTTAGACCTAAATAATTGTTATTTGGTGCTGCGTTGAGCATGAACATTATATCTAGATCTTGTTTGATGCGAGACGGTTATTCATTTAAATCGAGAATAATGGTTGTTCTATTTATATGAGTAATATCTTTTATGGTCATGCACCCTTGAAGAGTGGTCTATTTTATTGAATCTCGATAGTAGTGATACACATATTCATAATGTTGAAGCCAAAAGATGCAGAGTTGATAATGATAGTGCAACTTATTTGTGGCACTTTGCCGTTTAGGTCATATCGGTGTAAAATGCATGAAGAAACTCCATCTTGATGGACTTCGGAATCACTTGATTATGAATCACTTGGTACTTGCGAACCGTGCCTCATGGGCAAGATGACTAAAACACCATTCTCGGTACTATGGAGAGAGCAACAGATTTGTTGGAAATCATACATACTGATGTATGTGGCCCGATGAATGTTGAGGCTCGTGGCGGATATCGTTATTTTCTCACCTTCACGATGATTTGAGCAGATATGGGTATGTCTACTTAATGAAGCACAAGTCTGAAACATTTGAAAAGTTCAAAGAATTTCAGAGTGAAGTAGAAAATCATCATAACAAGAAAATAAAGTTTCTACGATCGATCGTGGAGGAGAATATTTGAGTTACGAGTTTGGTTTACATTTGAAACAATGCGGAATAGTTTAGCAACTCACGCCACCGAACACCACAACGAAATGGTGTGTCCGAACGTCGAATCGTACTTTACTTGATATGGTGCGATCTATGATGTCTCTTACCGATTTACCGCTATCGTTTTGGGGTTATGCTTTAGAGACGGCCGCATTCATGTTAAATAGGGCACCATCAAAATCCGCTGAGACGACACCTTATGAACTATGGTTTGGCAAGAAACCAAAGATGTCGTTTCTCAAAGTTTGGGGCTGCGATGCTTATGTGAAGAAACTTCAACCAGATAAGCTCGAACCCAAATCGGAGAAATGTGTCTTCATAGGATACCCAAAGGAAACTGTTGGGTACACCTTCTATCACAGATCCGAAGGCAAAACATTCGTTGCTAAGAATGGATCCTTTCTAGAGAAAGAATTTCTCTTGAAAGAAGTGAGTGGGAGGAAAGTAGAACTTGATGAGATAACTGTATCTACTCCCTTGTTGGAAGGTAGTTCATCACGAGAACCGGTTCCCGTGACAACTACACCAACTAGTGAGGAAGCTAATGATATTGATCATGAAACTTCAGATCAAGTTTCTGCTGAACCTCGTGGGTCTACGAGTAAGATCCGCACTGAGTGGTACGGTAATCCTGTTCGGAAGTCATGTTACTTGACCATGATGAACCTACGAACTATGAGGAAGCGATGATGAGCCCAGATTCGCAAAATGGCTGGAGGCCATGAAGTCGAGATAGGGTCCATGTATGAAAACAAAGTATGGACTTTGGTTGACTTGCCGATGATCGGCAAGCCATTGAGAATAAATGGATCTTTAAGAAGAAGACCGACGATGATGGTAATGTTATCGTTTACAAGGCTTGACTTGTTGCAAAAGGTTTTCAACAAGTTCAAGGGTTGACTACGATGAGACTTTCTCACCCGTAGCGATGCTTAAGTCTGTCCGAATCATGTTGGCTATTGCTGCATTTCATGATTATGAATTTTGGCAAATGGATGTCAAGACTGCATTCTTGAATGGATTTCTAGAAGAAGAGTTGTATATAATGCAGCCTGAAGGTTTTGTTGGTCCAAAAGGTGCTGACAAAGTGTGCAAGCTCCAGCGTTCCATTTATGGACTGGTGCAAGCATCTCGGAGTTGGAATAAACGCTTTGACAGTGTGATCAAAGCATATGGTTTTATATGAGACTTTTGGAGAAGCCTCAGATTTACAAGAAAGTGAGTGGGAGCTCTATAGCATTTCTAGTTTTATATGTTGATGACATATTATTAATTGGAAATGATATAGAATTTCTGGATAGCATAAAGGGATATTTGAATAAAAGTTTTTCGATGAAAGACCTCGGTGAAGCTGCTTAGCTATTAGGCATCAAGATCTATAGAGATAGATCAAGACACTTAATAGGACTTTCACAAAGCACATACCTTGACAAAATATTGAAAAAGTTCAATATGGATCGAGCAAAGAAAGGATTCTTGCCTGTGCTACAAGGTGTGAAGTTGAGTCGAACTCAATGCCCGACCACAATGCAGAAGATAGAGAGAAATGAAAATGTTCCCTACGCTTCAGCCATAGGCTCTATCATGTATGCAATGTTGTGTACCAGACCGACGTATGCTTAGCAATAAGCTTAGCAGAAGGTACCAAAGTAATCCAGAGTGGATCATCGGACAGCGGTCAAGAACATCTGAAATACCTAAAAGGACTAACGATATGTTTCTCGATATGGAGGTGACAAAGAGCTAGTCGTAAATGGTTACGTCGATGCAAGCTTTGACACTGATCCGGACGATTCTAAATCGCAAACCGGATACGTGTTTTTATTAAACGGTGGAGCTGTAAGTTGGTGCAGTTCTAAACAAAGCGTCGTGGCTGGATCTACATGTGAAGCGGAGTACATAGCTGCTTCTGAAGCAGCAAATGAAGGAGTCTGGATGAAAGAGTTCAATTTCGATCTAGGTGTCATACCTAGTGCATCGGGACCAATGAAGATCTTCTGTGACAATACTGGTGCAATTGCCTTGGCAAAGGAATCCAGATTTCACAAGAGGACCAAGCACATCAAGAGACGCTTCAATTCCATTCGGGACCAAGTCCAAGTGGGAGACATAGAGATTTGCAAGATACACACGGATCTGAATGTTGCAGACCCGTTGACTAAGCCTCTCTCACGAGCAAAACATGATCAGCACCAAGACTCCATGGGTGTTAGAATCATTACTATGTAATCTAGATTATTGACTCTAGTGCAAGTGGGAGATCAAGGAAATATGCCCTAGAGGCAATAATAAAGTTATTATTTATTTCCTCACATCATGATAAATGTTTATTATTCATGCTAGAATTGTATTAACCGGAAACATGATACATGTGTGAATACATAGACAAACATATAGTCACTAGTATGCCTCTACTTGACTAGCTCATTAATCAAAGATGGTCATGTTTCCGACCATAGACATGTGTTGTCATTTGATTAGTGGGATCACATCTTTAGAAGAATGATGTGATTGACATGACCCATTTTGTTAGCCTAGCACTTGATCGTTTAGTATACTGCTATTGCTTTCTTCATGACTTATACAAAGTTCCTGCAACTATGGGATTGTGCAACTCCGTGTACGGAAGAACACTTTGTGTGCTACCAAACGTCACAATGTAATGGGTGATTATAAAGGTGCTCTCAGGTGTTTCCGAAGGTTCATGTTGGTTTGGCATAATTGAGATTAGGATTTGTCACTCCGATTGTCGGAGAGGTATCTCTGGCCCTCTCGGTAATACTCATCACTTAAGCCTTGCAAGCATATAACTAATGAGTTAGTTATGAGATGACGTATTCTGAGCGAGTAAAGAGACTTGCGGTAACGAGATTGAACTAGGTATTGGATACCGACGATCAAATCTCGGGCAAGTAACATACCGATGACAAAGAGAACAAAGTATGTTGTTATGCGGTTTGACCGATAAAGATCTTCGTAGAATATGTAGGAACCAATATGGGCATCCAGGTCCCGCTATTGGTTATTGACCGAGACGTGTCTCGGTCATGTCTACATTGTTCTCGAACCGTAGGGTCCGCACGCTTAAGGTTTCGATGATGCTTATATTATGAGTTTATGTATTTTGATGTACGAAGGTTGTTGAGTCCGGATATGATCACGGACATGACGAGGAGTCTCGAAATGGTCGAGACATAAAGATTGATATATTGGACGGATATATTTGGACACCGGAAAGGTTCCGAGAAGTTTGGAGCTCCGGAGGTTCTGAAACCCCGCAGGTATATGGGCCTTATTGGGCCCATGTAGGAGGAAGGAGAAGGAGCAAGGGAGGGGGCGCCCCCAAGCCCAATCCGATTGGGAGGGGGCGGCCCCCTTTCCTTTCTCCTTCCCCTCTTCCTTTCCTACTACTAGTACTACTTCCTAATACTAGTACTCCTTCCTTCCCCCTCCAAATAAGATAAGGAAAAGAGAGGGAAACCTACTTGGAGTAGGTTTCCCCTCCCTATGGCGCGCCCCCCCTTGGGCCGGCCACCTCCTCCCTCCCTCCTTTATATACGGGGGTAGGGGGGCACCCTAGGACACACAAGTTGATCATTGATCGTTCCTTAGCCGTGTGCGGTGCCCCCCTCCACGATATTACACCTTGATCATATTGTAGCGGTGCTTAGGCAAAGCCCTGCGACAGGAGAACATCAAGATCGTCACCATGCCGTCGTGCTGACGGAACTTCCCCTTGGAGCCTCTACTGGATTGGAGATCGAGGGTGCGTCATCGAGCTACACGCGTGTCAAGAACTCGGAGGTGCCGGAGTAACGGTGCTTGGATCGGTCGAACCGGGAGGACGTACGACTACTTCCTCTATGTTGCGTCAACGCTTTCGCTTCGGTCTACAAGGGTACGTAGACAACACTCTCCCCTCGTTGCTATATCATCACCATGATCTTGCGTGTGTGTAGGAAATTTTTTGAAATTACTACATTCCCCAACAGTGGCATCCGAGCCAGTTTTTTTTATGGTTTGATGTTATTTGCACGAGTAGAACACAAATGAGTTGTGGGCGATATAAGTCATACTGCTTACCAGCATGTCATACTTTGGTTCAGCGGTATTGTTGGATGAAGCGGCCCGGACCGACATTACGTGACGCTTCGCGAGACTGGTTTTACCGCCGTGCTTTGCACACAGGTGACTAGCGGGTGTCAGTTTCTCCAACTTTAGTTAAACCGAGTGTGGCTACGCCCGGTCCTTGCGAAGGTTAAAACAGCATCAACTTGACAAACTATCGTTGTGGTTTTGATGCGTAGGTGAGATTGGTTCTTGCTTAAGCCCGTAGCAGCCACGTAAAATTTGCAACAACAAAGTAGAGGACGTCTAACTTGTTTTTGCAGGCATGTTGTGATGTGATATGGCCAAGACGTGATGCTATATTTTATTGTATGAGATGATCATGTTTTGTAACCAAAGTTATCGGCAATCGGCGAGGAGCCATATAGTTGTCGCTTTATTGTATGAAATGCAAGCATACATAATTGCTTTACTTTATCACTAAGCGGTAGCGATAGTCGAGAAGCAATAGATGGCGTAACGACAACGATGCTACGATGGAGATCAAGGTGTCGTGCGGTGGCGATGGTGATCACGACGGTGCTTGAGATGGAGATCACAAGCACAAGATGATGATGGCCATATCATATCACTTATATTGATTGCATGTGATGTTTATCCTTTATGCATCTTATCTTGCTTTGATTGACGGTAGCATTTTAAGATGATCTCTCACTAAAATTATCAAGTAGTGTTCTCCCGAGTATGCACCGTTGCCAAAGTTAAATCGTGCCGAGACACCACGTGATGATCGGGTGTGATAAGCTCTCGTCCATCTAGAACGGGTGCAAGCCAGTTTTGCACACGCAGAATACTCAGGTTATACTTGACGAGCCTAGCATATGCAGATATGGCCTCGGAACACGGAGACCGAAAGGTCGGCGTGAATCATATAGTAGATATGATCAACATAGTGATGTTCACCATTGAAAACTACTCCATCTCACGTGATGATCGGTTATGGTTTAGTTGATTTGGATCACGTGATCACTTAGATGACTAGAGAGATGTCTGTCTAAGTGGGAGTTCTTAAGTAATATGATTAATTGAACTTAAATTTATCATGAACTTAGTACCGATAGTATCTTGCTTGTCTATGTTTGTTTGTAGATAGATGGCTCGTGCGTTGTTCCGTTGAATTTTAATCGTTCCTTGAGAAAGCAAAGTTGAAAGATGATGGTAGCAATTACACGGATCGGGTCCGTAACTCGAGGATTATCCTCATTGATGCACGTAAGAGTTACGTCTGGAAGCACCGCTGGGTGCGAACTCTCTTCTTGATGTGGCGACGGCGTTAAGAACGTCTGGCGAGCAAAGCTGATGACTACTCTATAGTTCAATGTGCCATGCTACGGCTTAGAACCGGGTCTTCAACGACGTTTTGAACATCATGGAGCTTATGAGATGTTCCAGGAGTTGAAGTTAATATTTCAAGCAAATGCCCGGATTGAGAGATATGAAGTCTCCAATAAGTTCTATAGCTGCAAGATGGAGGAGAATAGTTACGTCGGTGAACATATACTCGTAATGTCAGGTATAACAATCACTTGATTCAACCGGGAGTTAATCTTCACGATGATAATGTCATTGATGTAATTCTTCAATCACGCCACCAAGCTACAATAGCTTTGTGATGAACTATAATATGCAAGGGATGAACAAGACTATTCGAGCTCTTCGCGATCTTTGAAAGCTGCGGAGGTAGAAATCAGAAGGAGCATCAAGTGTTGATGGTCAACAAGACCACTAGTTTCAAGAAAAGGGCAAAGGAAAGAAGAAGGAACTTCAAAAATAACGGCAAGCAAGTTGCTGCTCAAGAGAAGAAACCCAAGTCCGGACCTAAGCACTGAAACTAAGTGCTTCTCTTGCAAGCGATAGTCAATGGAAGCGGAACTGCCCCAAGTATTTGGCGGATAAGAAGGATGGCAAAGTGAACAAAGGTATATGTGATATACATGTCATTGATGTGTACCTAACTAGAGCTCGTAGTAGCACTGGTATTTGATCTTGGTTACATTGCTAATATTTGCAACTCGAAGCAGGGACTATGGAATAAGCGAGCAGCCGCCAAGGACGAGGTGACGATCTTGCGCGTGGGAAGCGGTTCCAAAGTCGATGTGATCGCCGTCGACACGCTACCTCTACATCTACCATCGGGATTAGTTTTAGACCTAAATAATTGTTATTTGGTGCTGCATTGAGCATGAACATTATATCTGGATCTTGTTTGATGCGAGGCGGTTATTCATTTAAATCGAGAGAATAATGGTTGTTCTATTTATATGAGTAATATATTTTATGGTCATGCACCCTTGAAGAGTGGTCTATTTTATTGAATCTCGATAGTAGTGATACACATATTCATAATGTTGAAGCCAAAAGATGCAGAGTTGATAATGATAGTGCAACTTATTTGTGGCACTTGCCGTTTAGGTCATATCGGTGTAAAATGCATGAAGAAACTCCATCTTGATGGACTTACGGAATCACTTGATTATGAATCACTTGGTACTTGCGAACCGTGCCTCATGGGCAAGATGACTAAAACACCGTTCTCGGTACTATGGAGAGAGCAACAGATTTGTTGGAAATCATACATCTGATGTATGTGGCTCGATGAATGTTGAGGCTCGTGGCGGATATCGTTATTTTCTCACCTTCATAGATGATTTGAGCAGATATGGGTATATCTACTTAATGAAGCACAAGTCTGAAACATTTGAAAAGTTCAAAGAATTTCAGAGTGAAGTAGAAAATCATCATAACAAGAAAATAAAGTTTCTACGATCGATCGTGGAGGAGAATATTTGAGTTCTGAGTTTGGTTTACATTTGAAACAATGCGGAATAGTTTAGCAACTCACGCCACCGAACACCACAACGAAATGGTGTGTCCGAGCGTCGAATCGTACTTTACTTGATATGGTGCGATCTATGATGTCTCTTACCGATTTACCGCTATCGTTTTGGGGTTATGCTTTAGAGACGACCGCATTCACATTAAATAGGGCACCATCAAAATCCGTTGAGACGACACCTTATGAACTATGGTTTGGCAAGAAACCAAAGTTGTCGTTTCTCAAAGTTTGGGGCTGCGATGCTTATGTGAAGAAACTTCAACCAGATAAGCTCGAACCCAAATCGGAGAAATGTGTCTTCATAGGATACCCAAAGGAAACTGTTGGGTACACCTTCTATCACAGATCCGAAGGCAAAACATTCGTTGCTAAGAATGGATCCTTTCTAGAGAAAGAATTTCTCTCGAAAGAAGTGAGTGGGAGGAAAGTAGAACTTGGTGAGATAACTGTATCTACTCCCTTGTTGGAAGGTAGTTCATCACGAGAACCGGTTCCCGTGACAACTACACCAACTAGTGAGGAAGCTAATGATATTGATCATGAAACTTGGATCAAGTTTCTGCTGAACCTCGTAGGTCTACGAGTAAGATCCGCACTGAGTGGTACGGTAATCCTGTTCGGAAGTCATGTTACTTGACCATGATGAAACTACGAACTATGAGGAAGCGATGATGAGCCCAGATTCCGCAAAATGGCTGGAGGCCATGAAGTCGAGATAGGATCCATGTATGAAAACAAAGTATGGACTTTGGTTGACTTGCCGATGATCGGCAAGCCATTGAGAATAAATGGATCTTTAAGAAGAAGACCGACGCTGATGGTAATGTTCTCGTCTACAAGGCTCGACTTGTTGCAAAAGGTTTTCGACAAGTTCAAGGGTTGGCTATGATGAGACTTTCTCACCAGTAGCGATGCTTAAGTCTGTCCGAATCATGTTGGCTATTGCTGCATTTCATGATTATGAAATTTGGCAAATGGATGTCAAGACTGCATTCTTGAATGGATTTCTAGAAGAAGAGTTGTATATGATGCAGCTGAAGGTTTTGTTGATCCAAAAGGTCTTGACAAAGTGTGCAAGCTCCAGCGTTCCATTTATGGACTGGTGCAAGCATCTCGGAGTTGGAATAAGCGCTTTGATAGTGTGATCAAAGCATATGGTTTTATATGAGACTTTTGGAGAAGCCTCAGTATTTACAAGAAAGTGAGTGGGAGCTCTATAGCATTTCTAGTTTTATATGTTGATGACATATTATTAATTGGAAATGATATAGAATTTCTGGATAGCATAAAGGGATATTTGAATAAAAGTTTTTCGATGAAAGACCTCGGTGAAGCTGCTTACATATTAGGCATCAAGATCTATAGAGATAGATCAAGGCGCTTAATAGGACTTTCACAAAGCACATACCTTGACAAAATATTGAAAAAGTTCAATATGGATCGAGCAAAGAAAGGATTCTTGCACGTGCTACAAGGTGTGAAGTTGAGTCGAACTCAATGCCCGACCACAGCGAGAAGATAGAGAAAATGAAAAATGTTCCCTACGCTTCAGCCATAGGCTCTATCATGTATGCAATGCTGTGTACCAGACACGAGGTATGCTTAGCAATAAGCTTAGCAGGAAGGTACCAAAGTAATCCAGAGTGGATCATCGGACAGCGGTCAAGAACATCTGAAATACGAAAAGGACTAAGGATATGTTTCTCGTATATGGAGGTGACAAAGAGCTAGTCGTAAATGGTTACGTCGATGCAAGCTTTGACACCGATCCGGACGATTCTAAATCGCAAACCGGATCGTGTTTTTATTAAGCGGTGGAGCTGTAAGTTGGTGCAGTTCTAAACAAAGCGTCGTGGCTGGATCTACATGTGAAGCGGAGTACATAGCTGCTTCAAGCAGCAAATGAAGGAGTCGGATGAAAGAGTTCATTTCCGATCTAGGTGTCATACCTAGTGCATCGGGACCAATGAAGATCTTCTGTGACAATCTTGGTGCAATTGCCTTGGCAAAGGAATCCAGATTTCACAAGAGGACCAAGCACATCAAGAGGCGCTTAAATTCCATTCGGGACCAAGTCCAAGTGGGAGACATAGAGATTTGCAAGATACACACGGATCTGAATGTTGCGACCCGTTGACTAAGCCTCTCTCACGAGCAAAACATGATCAGCACCAAGACTCCATGGGTGTTAGAATCATTACTATGTAATCTAGATTATTGACTCTAGTGCAAGTGGGAGGCTCAAGGAAATATGCCCTAGAGGCAATAATAAAGTTATTATTTATTTCCTCACATCATGATAAATGTTTATTATTCATGCTAGAATTGTATTAACCGGAAACATGATACATGTGTGAATACATAGACAAACATATAGTCACTAGTATGCCTCTACTTGACTAGCTCATTAATCAAAGATGGTCATGTTTCCCACCATAGACATGTGTTGTCATTTGATTAGTGGGATCACATCTTTAGAAGAATGATGTGATTGACATGACCCATTTTGTTAGCCTAGCACTTGATCGTTTAGTATCTGCTATTGCTTTCTTCATGACTTATACAAAGTTCCTGCAACTATGGGATTGTGCAACTCCGTGTACGGAAGAACACTTTGTGTGCTACCAAACGTCTGGCGAATCGGGTGATTATAAAGGTGCTCTACAGTGTTTCCGAAGGTTCATGTTGAGTTGGCATAATTCGAGATTAGGATTTGTCACTCCGATTGTCGGAGAGGTATCTCTGGGCCCTCTCGGTAATACTCATCACTTAAGCCTTGCAAGCATATAACTAATGAGTTAGTTATGAGATGACGTATTCTTGAGCGAGTAAAGAGACTTGCGTAACGATATTGGACTAGGTATTGGATACCGCGATCAAATCTCGGGCAAGTAACATACCGATGACAAAGGGAACAAAGTATGTTGTTATGCGGTTTGACCGATAAAGATCTTCGTAGAATATGTAGGAACCAATATGGGCATCCAGGTCCGCTATTGGTTATTGACGAGACGTGTCTCGGTCATGTCTACATTGTTCTCGAACCGTAGGGTCCGCACGCTTAAGGTTTCGATGACGTTATATTATGAGTTTATGTATTTTGATGTACGAAGGTTGTTGAGTCCGGATATGATCACGGACATGACGAGGAGTCTCGAAATGGTCGAGACATAAAGATTGATATATTGGACGGATATATTTGGACACCGGAAAGGTTCCGGAGAAGTTTGGAGCTCCGGAGGTTCTGGAACCCCGGGAGGTATATGGGCCTTATTGGGCCCATGTAGGAGGAAGGAGAAGGAGCAAGGGAGGCGCGCCCCAAGCCCAATCCGATTGGGGAGGGGGCCCCCTTTCCTTTCTCCTTCCCCTCTTCCTTTCCTACTACTAGTACTACTTCCTAATACTAGTACTCCTTCCTTCCCTCCAAATAAGATAAGGAAAGAGAGGAAACCTACTTGGAGTAGGTTTCCCCCCTCTATGGCGCCCCTTGGGCGGCCACCTCCTCCCTCCCTCCTTTATGTACGGGGTAGGGGCACCCTAGGACACACAAGTTGATCATTGATCGTTCCTTAGCCGTGTGCGGTGCCCCCTCCACGATATTACACCTCGATCATATTGTAGCGGTGCTTAGGCGAAGCCTGCGACAGAGAACATCAAGATCGTCACCATGCCGTCGTCTTGTGGAACTTCCCCTCGGGCCTCTCTTGGATTGGAGATCGAGGGTGCGTCATCGAGCTGTCTGGCGTGTCAAGAACTTCGGAGGTGCGAGTGCGGTGCTTGGATCGGTCGGACCGGGAGGACGTCGACTACTTCATCTCGTTGCGTCAGCGCTTCGCTTCGATCTACAAGGGTGCGTAGACAACACTCTCCCCTCGTTGCTATATCATCACCATGATCTTGCGTGTGCGTAGGAAATTTTTTGAAATTACTACGTTCCCCAACGGCCGGGGCTTTTGTCCTCCCCGACAAGCCCCTCTTGTTAGGATCTTTGTCTTCTCAGTTGACATTTTGTTCTTGAATGGCCGTAATAGGAAATGACGGAGGGTCTTGGCGGGCACCCGGCAAGCCCTGCCCAGGTGTCTCTGTTGCCCGTGCACAAGTTCGGGTACTAAGGTACCCCTACTTTAATACACCGACAGAGCCCCGGCCTGGGCCATACACGGTGCCGAAGCGCTGTTGGGCGGGCCCAAAACGATCTGCAGCACACGCGGCCTGGGTCCAAGCGAATCCGCCCGAATCCACCGCACCTCCGTAGCGGCATGCGTCGATTGCGGCATCGTGGGGCGTGGGTGGTGTCTTGCGATTCAGGCGCCCACCCGTGATCACGGGGCAGGGTGAGGTCACTTCATCTGTCGCCCCTGCTTCACCTCCCCGCCACGCGGCTCCCATGCGCGTGGGGTCGTGGGCGGCGAAGGTGGGAAACCGATCCGTCACGGGCGGAGGTGGTGGGTCGGCCCCATCCTTCTGCTCTCCCCGTGCTCCGATTGGCTGAGCGGGGCGGCCGAGCCCCCACCTCGCTCCTTAAAAAGGGGCGGAAGGGGAGCGCAAAAGTCCCTCACTTCCTCCTCTTCTCCTTTCTTCGACTTCTGCTTCTCCTCCTTTCACCCGCCATGGAGGACGGGAGCCCTGGTCCTTTATCGGTGGCGGCAAGGGTCGCCACCAGGCAGTGCGCCTCTCCCTTTCCCGCGCCAGCGGGCGAGGTCGTGGGCGAGGTCGAGGGCGTGGTCAGAGCGCTCGGGGAAGAGGCGGCCGGGGCGATGCGCCACCCCCGCCTCCGCCGGCGGCTCCTCTCCTCAAGGTGGTCCACACCGGGGACGATCCCTGGGAGTTCTTCGTCAAGCTGCGCCGGGCACCTCGTCGTCGCCTCCGTCTTCCGGCTCCGTTTGCGAGCGCGAAGGAGCCGGACCCGCCCGAAATGTTGGAACTGCGCATGAGGGGCTGTGGGATCAGCGGCACGCGAGTTAGTGTCGTATCCCCAGCCCCCGGCGTGATGTATTTCGACCGAGGGTGGAAGATGTTCGCCCGCATCCACAGCTTGACGGCGGGGTTCACCCTCCATTTTAAGTTAATGGAGGGCGACCTTCTCTCCGTCAATGTCTTCGGGGACTCCGGCACCCGGGCGAGATGTTGCGTGGACAGCTCCTCCGATAGCGAAGACTCCCCCTCGAGCGAGAGTGACGAGGAGGAGAGCGACAGCGACGACGAGGACGGCGGTGGGTCCGACTAGTCGTCGGCCGTCGCCTCGCGCGCCACCGGCGACCCGATCATCCGGGTTGCCGGCCTTCTGAACTCCCCGGGGCCGTCTCCTTGGGCGGCTGGCGTAGGGAGGCTGCGGAAGAGGAAGAGGGGTGGTGGCAAGGCCATCAAGTCGGAGTACGAGGGCGTGGCGCCCTCGGCAACGTCTTGGCGTCCTGCCGCCCGTCTTGAGCTCGCTTCCGGTGCCTCCGTCTCCGCCAAGCCCTGGCGGCCCCCGGATGTTCTCTTGGTGTCTTCGCACCGTAGCTCACCTAAGCGCCCTTTTGCCCTTCCCGCAAACTTCTCTTGCAGGGCCTCCTTGACCTACCTCTGAAGAGAGAAACAGAGAGGGATTACGGGCATCTTATCTTATTTTTAATTTGTAAGCCTTGGGCCTTAGCTGCATTTAAAACTTGTAATCCTCTCTTTCATGTTTTCATCCTCTATGGACTTGTCTTGAAATGGGATGTTTTTAATGAAAAGAGGGAATGCTTGCGGGTTATATCCTTTACTTGATTACTGTGCCTTGTATGTTTCCACCCCACGCTATGAGGAACTTGCGGCGCAAGCACACTTGCTGAGTCGGAACATCAAGCAGCCATTGGCGATCTTGTTTCGCAAGAAACCTTGTCGGGTCGATTCAATAAGCCTTGTATCGTTGAGCGGACTCAAAAACAAATCAAGGGCGCAATCCCGAACATGAGTCGATTCCTCTGCGCAAGAGTTTTTCCATACAAAACACGCTTCGTTTAGGACGCAGCCTCGCATTCCCCATCCATAAGAGGATGCATGATGAGGGATGGAAAACTTATCTGATATCACAGTCCCCGGCGACTCTGGCTTGCCGGAGGTGAATCTTGGTATCTGCAGCCCCCGACAACACTAGTTCGCTGAGACCCAGGTGCTGGTGCTCCGTTCTTTGTTCTTGTCACTGGCGTCGCAGCCCCCGAGGACCCTGGCTTGCCGCGAAAGAATCTTGGTACTCGCCGCCCCCAGCAACGCTGGTTTGCCGGGGCCCAGGTGCTAGTGCGCCCTTCTGTTCTTTCCTTGTCGCTATCATTTCAGTCATGAGAATAACTTAAACAGTGCCGTAATAAGTTACTTTTTGCAAAGCAACTTCATGTTGGGCAATGCAATGCTATGTTTCACCCTTTGTATGCTTATACTCTACGCTTTTAGGGTACTTGCCGGTGCATACACACTTGCTGAGTGCGGAACATCAGCAGCCCGCTGGCGGTGTTGCCTCCGGCAAGAAACCTCGTCGGGCTAGTTGCAGCGCACTTTCATTGTTGAGCGGACTCGAAAAAAATCAAGGGTGCAACTTAGCTTCGAGCCGGCTCCTCCACGCACAAGTTTCCCATACAAAGGACGTCCCATGGCAAGGCTTGCTATGTTACATCCTCTACCCCATTACATCCCTTGTATGTTTTTACCCTACGCTTTTAGGGAACTTGCCGGCGCTAGCACACTTGCTGAGTCGCGAACATCAGCAGTCCAGCGGGCGATCTTGTCTCCGGCAAGAAACCTTGTCGGGCCAGTTGCAGCGCACTTTCATTGTTGAGTGGACTCGAAACAAAGCAAGGGCGCAACTTAACCACGAGTTGGTTCCTCCGCGCACAGTTTTTCCATACAAGGCACGAACGTTCGAGGAATATAACATAGAAACTTAAAACTGAAAGTGCTCTGTACTAAAACTTGGGCAACTTAGCTTTTCCGTCTTCTGCGCTCCGGCAAAGCCGCACTTCTCCCTTGATTCCCTCCCTTGTACGTTTTCACCTTCACGCTTTCGGGGAACCCGCCGGTGCAAACACACTTGCTGAGTGCGGAACATCAGCAGCCCGCTGGCTGTGTTGCCTCCGGCAGGAAAAACTCGTCGGGCTAGTTGCAGCGCGCTTTCATCGTTGAGCGGACTCGAAACAGATCAAGGGCGCAACTTAGCCACGATTCGACCCCCTTTGCGCACAGGTTTTTCATACAAGGCACGGTCCTTCAAGGAATGTGACTCAAAAGTTTGGAGCTGAGTGCTCTCTTTGCTCTACTGGCCGGTGGAGCTCGATGGCGTGTCCTCGACGGCGGCGTAGCACTCCGGAGAGGTGCGCTTGCCGGAGTAGGCACCAGAGCTGTTCTTTCCGGGCTTAGTCTTTGGTAGAACTGCCTTTACCTTCTTGCACTTGCCGGTGGAGCTCGATGGTGCGTCCTCGACGGCAGCGCAGCACTCCGGAGACGTGCGCTTGCCGGAGTGGGCATCGAGCTGCCCTTGCGGACTTGGCATTCTTCTTCCCGGGGAGCTTCAGCGGCAAGTGGCTTGCGCTCAAGCTGCGGCTCTTTGCTTCCCGGTAGATCTTGTCGGTGCAGATAAGTCGTCCTTCTTGTCACCTTGGACAGAAATGACACTTATCGGACCGGGCATCTTGAGCACATTGTAGGCGTAGTGAGAGGCTGCCATGAACTTGGCGAGCGCTGGTCGTCCGAGTATCCCATTGTAGGGCGGCGGGATATCGGCAACATCATATGTGACCTTCTCGTCACGAAATTCAGCTCGCTGCCAAACGTCATCTTGGCGGTGTGATCTTCCCCTTGACTTGCTACTTCCGGTTTATCCCTTGAAAGGTACCGGTTTCTTGAGCTCGTTGTCGGGATCTAGAGCTTCTTGAGCACTGCGAGAGGATATCGATTCAGGCCGGCCCGCCGTCAACCAACATCTTCGTGACCTTGAGGTTGCGGATTGTTGGTGAGACCAACATCGGCAAGCACCCGACCGCGGTGATGCGATCGGGGTGATCCTCAACATCGAAGGCGATGGGCGTCTTGGACCACTTCGAGGCTTGCGCGACTCGACGGACGGCTCCGCTGCGTTTACTTCGCACCTTTCGCTTGAGTTGGCGGTGCGAGGTATGCAGAGAGGCACCGCCGTCGATGAACAACACCTCCGTTGCCTTCTGAAACTCTTGGTCATCAGTCTCATCTTCCTCCATCTCATCGTCCTCATCTTCCTCTTCGTCCTTGTCGCGACCACGGGGAGGCCTGTCTCCTTGCCGCGGTTTGGCCCTGCCGCGGTGCCCTCCCCGGGCGGGGAACTTCTTGCCGGATCCTCCGCCGCCTCCCTGGGCTCTCTCCTTGTCGCGGCGCTCGTACTCAGCCTTCTATAGCTCCGCCATCTGCTCAACTTTCTTGCAGGTTTGGAGGTCATGGCCCTTGGTGCGGTGAATCTTGCAATACCGCTTGCGGAGCCATCACCTTGTCGTGGCTACCACAGCCTCACCGGAGTCATCGGCTTTGGCCTTGTCGGGCCGCCTCCGCTGCGGAATGCTCAACAGCTAGCACATCCTTAGCTTTCTCTTCTGTTGTTCCACCTCGGGTTCTTCCTTGCCGGGCGGCATCCTCCTTGTCGAGATCATACGCTCCCGCAATCTCTCAGGGATTTTCCTCCCTCCTCGGCCCGTGCACACTTGTCGGCGAGCATAAAGCTCGCCGACATCTCGATCTTGCACATCGCCATCTCCTCCCTCATCCTGCGATTCGCGCGTTACGGTGGAGCGCGCGATAACCGCGGAAGGGTGGGCGTCTGTGATGTTGCGCGCACTGCTGAATCTCTGTATGTATTTTGAGGGCTCTCCTTCCTTACGGGCGAGTAGATGCAGATCGCTCTCTGGCCATGGGGTTTGTGGCACTTTGTGAAGGCGCCGACAAACCGATGACACAGTCCGCCCATGAAGAGATGGAGCCGTCCGGCAAGTGCATGAGCCAAGATCGGCGTTGGGCTTGAGCACCGCGAAGTAGTTGGTGAGGATCTTCTCGTCGCGTCCTCCGGCAGCTTTGCACCGCGATGGTGTAGATCTTGAGGAACTCGACGGATGTATCCTGCCATCATACTTCTCGGGCACATCGGGCTTGAAGTTCTTGGTCTTGGGCCCTCGGACTTGCCGCAGCTCACGGGTGAGCGCAGGCAACTTGCGCGCGTCTGACAAATCGCTGGTTCCCAGTGCATGCATATCGACAGTGGGCCCAGCGCGCTGGTCAGATTGACGTCGTGCTTCTCTTCTGCGCTCGATGCGAGTGCGAGCGTCTTCGTGCCATCGTTCTTGGAGAACGTGGCGTTGATCGCGGCGGGTTCGCGGGTCCGACGATGCGGTGGAGTCGGCGTCAAAGTTGGCCCGACGAGCCGGCGATCTCGCCCTTCGGGGCTGGGAGTGCACGGAGGTGGCTCCCCCAGCGGTCTTGCCGGCATCGGCTTGCGCCTAAGCGCCTTGCGAAACCGATGCGCTTCGGTTGCGGGGCTTATCGCCGTTAAGCGGCCGATGAGGTTGTAAATGGCATCCTCGATCGTCAATCTTGTGTGGCGCGGAGGGTAATCTAAAGCGGTGGGCTCGGGCGGCGCTTCCTCTGCGATCTTGGGTGGCGGCGGCGATGGCGGCGCGAGCAACGGATGTGCTCGGACTCCCAACTGGATTGGAAGGAGCAACACCCGTCCGGGCGACCGCACCTCACTCGCGCCCGGCATCTTTGGCGTGCATGCTGGTCTCGAACATCCTGCGACCCACCAGCAGCCTTGCTCCAGCGAAACACGGTGCTAGGAGCACCGGGCGTTGTCGACCTTGCACCTCACAGGAAGGGTGTGGCGTCTGCGCGGTCGCCGGCGCTTGCGGGGCCTGTTTTTGATCTCGGTGACGGCGTGAGTCCCACCGTCGGTGCCGCTCCTCCGCCGGCGTCCACTCCACCGCCCGTTTGCTCGGCGGTGGTGGCGAATCGATGTAGAGCGGGCGGCCACCTCCGGCCTTCTTCTTGATGGCATGTTGATGAAGATGTTGATGTAGCGCGAGACGGATCGGATGCTCACGACATCGACGCCCCCCTACCTGGCGCGCCAAAGATGTCGGGGCGGTCTCTCTCTGTGGCCACGAGCACCTATGGGGCAGGGGGCCCCTTCTAGTCCGGCAAGGGGGCGGAGAGCGCAAGCATAGCAGATCGAGGTCGAGCACGCGGGGGAGACGGGCGATTTTTACCCAGCTTCGGAGCTCTCCGGAGAGATAATACTCCTACTGCTGCCTTGTGTTTTTATTTGTTCTTCCTCGAGAGCACGAGCGTATGGTGGTGTTGGATCTACGAACGGCGGAACCCTAGTGTGGAAAAGTTACGAACCGCGAACCCCTTCTCGTCGCATGGGCCTCCCTTTTATAGTCTGAAGGGTCACCCACGGTGGCAGCGTGGGAAGAGGGGTAAAGATTAAAACGCAGGTTGGTACAACGATGTCCAGCAGTGTCCCCTACCTAACTCGACGGCGGGGACAAGGGCATTTAATGCCCGTCCGGTCGCTAACGGTGCAAAAGCGACCGTTAGGTGTGCCACGGTTGCCACGATAGCCTCCTTGTCGGCTCCGCTTGCCACCTCGCTCCGCATGGCTGTGCGGCGCCTGCCACGTGCTCTGGGGCGGCCACAGGGTGACACGCGTTCTTTGGATGCGCTGGATTTTGGGTGCAGGGTGGCAGCCTTGCCGCGGCAAGCGCCTTGCCGCGGCCCTTCTCTTGATGCGCCGGCAAGCTTGCCGGCCGCCGGGCCGCTGGGACGCACGGGGCATCACGGCAAGTTCCTCTGGAGCGCCTTGGTTGGCCTTCCCGGCAAGCTCCTCTTGCCGGGGCTTTTGTCCTCCCCGACAAGCCCCTCTTGTCGGGATCTTTGTCTTCTCAGTTGACATTTTGTTCTTGAATGGCCGTAATAGGAAATGATGGAGGGTCTTGGCGGGCGCCCGGCAAGCCTGCCCGGTGAATCTTCTGTTGCCCGTGCACAAGTTCGAGTACTAAGGTACCCCTACTTTAATACACCGACACATGGGGCGCTTGACAAAGGTGAGTATTTCAACATGAGAGCAGCGCGATCACGACGGTCGCGAGGACTATCTCGATTCTGGATATGTGGTAGGCGGTGTGCCATGGATATTGCGGATGCCGCGCGTGCATGGATGATCGACATCTCGGCAGCTAACGTCAAGGAAAGATGGCGGTGCAGGAAAATCGTGTACATGGGGCATCGAAGATGGCTTGAGCAGACGACCCATGGAGAAACCGTGGAGATCTATTCAATGGTCACGCTGAGCATCGAGGACCTCCACATAAGCGGAGCGATACCGAAATCGATGAGCTGTTGAAAAAGCGGAAGAGTGCCCGTGCGGGAAAGACAATGAGAAAGGCGCGGAGCAGCTGCTGAAGGTATGGAAGGCGAGTGCGTGTTGCGGGACTTGGAGTACAGGCACAAACTCGATACACCTCATTGCCTTGATCAAATGCATATCTGTAAGAATGTCCTTGAGAGCTTGCTCGCAACACTTATGAACATGCGGATAAGACCAAGGATGGGCGAAGGCAAGAAAATACTTGCAAGATTTGAAAATCAGGGAAGATCGCACATGCCGCCCGTAAAATGTCGACGAGGCAGAGACGGAGACAGAGGCACGGGAGAAGAAGGGCAAGAAAATAAAGAAAGAGGATTATTGCCCCCTTCTTGCTTCACCTTAAGTCGCCTGAGATCAATAAATTCTTTAAGTGCCTTACAGAGTCAAAGTTAGTTCGATTCTTTGTGGCGAGATAAGCGAGATATCTAGACACGGACAAGAAAAGGTTCAGCGGGATGAAGTCTCATGACTGTCATGTGATGATGACGTAGATACTACCTATTGCCCTTAGAGGGATAATGGACAAGCACGTCCATGACACGCTTATTGGTCTCTGCAACTTTTTCGACGTCATCTCTCGAAAGTCGATCAGTGTGAAGCAACTCCAAAGGCTATATGAAGAGATCGTTGTGATACTGAATGAGCTTGAGATGTACTTCCGGCCCGCGTTCTTCGACGTGATGGTGCATCTGTGTGTCCATATTGTGGATGACATAATAGACCTGGGGCCGTCATTCCTGCACAACATGATGTCGTTTGAGAGGATGAATGGGATCATCAAAGGATTCGTTTTTAACATGTCCCGTCCGGATGGAAGCATCGTCCAGGGCTATTTGGCACAAGAGTACATCTCTTTCTGTGATAATTTTCTATATGGCGCAGACCAGCCGCCTGGTGTTAGTGTTGGTTTGCTCGTTAATAAGCACGATGAGAGGCTCGAAGGAGATGGTCACTTCAACGGTCGTAGGGAACTGCACGTCGCATACTCAGATCGACGCAGCGACTTTGATAGAGCGAAGTTGGTAGTGCTACAACACCTAGACGAGGTAGATCCTTTCGTGGCACTGCACAAAGAAATTATCGCAAAGAAGTATCATGACCGGGGTATGCGGGGCGGACGCCGAAGTTACTAGAGAGCACAACTCCACTTTCTGCATTGGTTCAAAGAGCATATTGTTGCTAATCCCCGGAGGAGGGCTCTAAGGACGGATTGCTCATATCGCCTTAGCACATGGCTCCTCGCCCAACCTCGTAACCTATCGGGCATATGATATCAACGGATACACGTTCTACGGAGGCCAAAGATATGGACAATGATGATCGAACTTCGGGGTGACGATGGAATGCATGACCGGCGGCGACAACGGCAAGAATCGAGCGATTTTATGAAAGGGTCGAGGAGATCAGGGAGCTTGACTACTCGGACTGCACAACACGACGATGTTCCTGTCGGATGGGCTAAGAATGTCGAAAGAAAGCGGATGTTCACTACCATGACTATACCCGATGCCAAGAGCGCTACCGTGAGCGCTATCGCAAAAAAACGAGCCATGGGTACACGCTAAGCACGTGACACAATGCTTCTTCATAACCGACCAGCGCAATCCCAGCCGTGTTGTCGTGAGGAGAGGCAAAAGGAACATCATTGGAATGGATGGAGTCGCCAGCGAGGAAGACTATGATCGATCTGACGCAACCCAATGAGGAAGATGGCGATGATGATGAAGTATCGTCAAAGAAGAATCAATACTACATTACCTAAGAAAAATCGTACTCCATGGAAAAGGCAAAGTCACAATGAGGGGCTCAATTATTCTTCGACGAACAAGAAGGGAATGAAGCTGACTCAAAAACGAAAACGTCAGCACTGAGGAAAGGCGGGATGTGTAATATACATGTTCCTATTTTGTATACACACTTAGCCATTATTATGCATGGGTCCAATGATGTGTAATATATATGTTCCTATGCATGACTCTCCCTGCTTCATCCCGCCTTTCCCCCAAATCCCCCTCCTCTCCCGTCCCCACCTTGCGACCGGCCCGGCGCTCGCCCCGACTCCATGGCGCGGTGCTAGCCCGACCCAGCGCTCGCCCGTCTGGCCCTCGACCCGACCCAGCGCTTCGCCCCGACCGGCCGGCCCTCGCCCCGACTCCGGCCAGGCCCTTGCCCAACCCGTCGCGCTCGCCCCCGACCCGTCGGCCCTCGCCTTCCTCCTCTCCCTGCCAGCCATCGTCTGGCGTGCCTCCTCACCCCTGCACCCTCTATAACCCCCCCTCTCTCTCTGCTAGGCTTCTTCGGTTATGTTAATTAGGTTTCAAAATTACTGAATTTATATGCAAATTTGAACTGGACATGTGATATGTGCATATGTCATGTTTTGGACATGTCATGTTTGGAAAATGATCCGAGTGGCCTATATTACGCGGAATGTTGATTCATTTACTGTTCGGTGAATTTTAGCGCTCGATATGTCCATTTTTAGCAAAGGTCATGCCGAAATTTCCCGTGAATAAAGGCATGATTTGTGCTACATAGTTGGCATATCAGTCTTGGCACATAGATTTCTTTTATGTCATTTCTCATTTATCCATACTTTTAGAAATAAATGAGGACACTTAATCATAGGAAACATGTGGAACAACGAAGAAACTGGGCCTTGACCAAGATCTGAGCGAGATGGATTATGAGGGTGAACAAGAGTACCTCGACTATTTGTTGCTAAGCAAGGTTTGTAGGTGGCCTTGATGATGGTCTTGGCCGACATCGACACTGAGACGGGCGCCAAGCACCGATGGCGGCACCGAGGCGGTGGGAAAATCTTGGCGGGGAAGGTACCGGCGGGAAGGTACCGGCCCGATGCCGCTACCGAAAAGAGGAAGCATAAGAAGCGGAGGATACGAAAACCTAACAAGCTAGGGATTGGGCGACTTGTGATCACAAAGATGGCACACAGCAAGTTTGAGCTGTTAGAGCGGAAGAACCTCGCAAGTGCTATGGGAACCAAGTAGGATGCATCCTACGGAATCTTGAGACATCAACGACGATGACTTAAGGAGTAAAGAACATTTGACGCAGATTGCTCCTAACGAAGTTGCACAAGAGATTCAAGTTCCCGAGCGGGATGATAACATAGAACAACCGTGGGATGATCCGAAGATGAAAAAGATTAACAATCACGCCATGGGCATGTTCAGCAATGATTTGCCCTCACGGAAAGGGAGGGTGAAACGAGCTATTGAGGCGAGATGAACCCCTGTCCAAGATTACGGAGGAAAATCCGACACTTACGGAAGAGGAGTTCGAAAAGTTCAAGGACACTTGCACTACCGAGGCAGCCAAGGCTAAGGCTGCGAAATTCAAAAGCCTTGACAAAGGAACATGGGAAGCATCACCTCGAAGCCGTGGCTACCTCGGTAAAAGGCCCATATGGGATAAGGAGGGCGCGAACGTGAAGCCGCGGGTCTCCCAGACCCCTTCGCAAGTTCACCAACCCCTTGGAGCATGACTTCATCGGGGCCCGCTACAAGTGGGACAAGGAGAAAAGGTTTTTACGGACAAGATTACGAGGAAATTGATTAGACTCTTCGAGAAGCAACACGGCTTGCGGCGAAAGCCCTACTTCTCCAATGAGGCCCAAGTGGGACACCCTCTCAACCGGCCTTGAACAAACTTAAGGGACTCCCTTTGGACCAGCGACATAAAATGGTCGTGTGCACGACGCCGAGAGGGCGCCACGTGGAAGGTGTTTTACAACGACGGCCGGAGGCCAAGAAGCGAAAAAAGTTTAGTCGGCGGACATCGGCGCAAAGGTGAAGCTTGAGGTCGAGAAAAAGCAGGTGAGGATGCGAAAAAAGCAGCCGAGGACAAATATGAGTTACTCTGACGAGCGTCAATCTTCTTTATCGCACTGCGAAATGATTTTGCTACTAACTTGGTTCCGATTATCATCAATCGGGCGAAGGAAAATCCAGACAAGACGGTACATGATTTCCCGATGCCCAGTTTTGTCGCGAGTAACTCCATGAACAACAACACCATCGCACCATCACTTGCTCAAGCAACCGGGCCTCCTCTCGCAGCGGCTCCCGCTCATAGCAGCCTGTCCTTAGTCTCAGGCGTGCTAGGTGGGCCTTCGTCTTTGGCTGAGCTCGACGCCGTCATGGTAATTACATGTCGCACCAACATATATATATAGATAATATTCCATTTTGTTGCCTTTTGGTTGTTTCGCCCACGGACATATGTGTTTGCGGCGAAAGAAACCCGTGCACCATACTCTACTTGATCAAAGGCGGAAGGTGGACATGGGAAAGGGGATGATAATGGACCCCTCAGCGCGTTCCACAACCAGCCGATCCTGCTTTGGGCACTTTAGGTTAGCTTGACCGGTGTGAAATCGGGCACGATGATTTGCCTCCTCGATGCAGCATGTCGGAGCGGACGGCGAGACCCGCCATGATTGAAGCTGCAAGAATTGGGTGCTGCTATGGCGAAGAATCTTATTCGTCGAGGGCCGCCGAGAGCACACCAATAACTACCACACATCAACAAGCATGTGCGGAGACCACCACCCGCCCTCGCAATTACCAGCTCTTGTAGTGCGGGTGAGAGTGGCGACGACATGATGAAGGGGTGCAATAATCTTGGCTGATGTAATTTCTCTGTAGAGAACAGAGAATGGATGATGAGGCGGAGTCGACCCTATGGATTACCTCAATACAAGCAGCGTATGGTGTGACATAGATATGATGAGTCAACCATATGACGAATCGGACTATCGACTTGCTAATGAGGATATGGATGATATGCCGGGCAGGGTCGTACCATGGATTGCAAAAGTCTCTCTTCATGAAATCCTCACGGACACGCTGAAGATGCCGCCTCAACACAGGCTCAACTAGCCGGGCGCGAGGTCGTCTGATGCTTTAGCCCGGGAACACTTTGGGCGGGGGTTAAGGAAGGGTGCGGAAGGTGTGCCCAAGAAAAAGGAGAGGAAGAGGTCGGGAAGGTAATCGCCTCCAAACAAGCGAGCACGTAGCAGCAGACGATGCATTACGAAGAGCATGTACCCATGAAAGGTGCGGTCATGTTCCATCTCACGGGCGAGCCGATGCTACCGCTTGAAACCGCTGGAGGCACTATCGAGGATCTCGAGGAGACTGCGACCATGTCTTTGTCGAGAAAAGCCTCTAGCCTCAAAGGATCCGGGATATCCGACATAGGCGGCTCGTGTGCCTGAGGGGAAGTGCTACATCGACACATGGCCCCCGGAGGTGTTCTTCCTGCGGTTTGACCATATCTTTGAGATGTTTTCCTACAAGGCGGCTTGATTTTACTATCGTCCGCCTTTTTGCGCTACATATGAGCTCTGTCATGAAGAGTGAAGAAGTCTCGCAAATCTGTGTGGCGGATCCGTACTACATGCACGAGTCTTTCTTGAGTCTCGGCGACTTTGAGCATGAAACTGCTAGGGAGTACCTCCAAAACTTCATGGTACAGAATAAGGACCGGAAATTGTCCTCGTGCCTTATCATCCAAAGTAAGTCGATTCGGACAACCCTTTCGTACATTTCAATCATTCCTTCTCTCTCATATGGGGAATAATTTGAGGTGTCTTTTCCCTTGACAGCAGGCGCGCCATCCTTATCGTTCTTTACCCGCAAGTCTCCCACGCCGTATTTTGACCCTTCCAGAGACTACGAGAAAAGGACTACACCCACATAATGAATATTCTAGATGATTCTCTCCAAGGCTTGACTTTAGAGGTGGCCACGTGCGAGATCAAGAAACAAAGGAACAAGAAGATGGGTTTCAAGCATAAAACTAACTTCTCCTGCATCCATGTCCCAAAACCAAGCAAGAAGGATGGATTCTACATCGTCCATCTCATGATTCAGTTCAACGAGGATCACCAAAAGCTTCACATTAACAGCGAAATGATGATCATATCCACAAGTGGCTAGAATCTCATGGAGAAGCGAATTATAAACTTAGAGATGACTTCTTTCGCATCCAAAGCGACATTGCGGCGATCATCATGAAGAAGTCGTCGATGAGAAGGGATGTTCCACCACGGCCCTATATCGCGGTGACGTCCGAACTTCGCATAGGCATGCAACGTCTAGACCTCACGTCGTTCAAGAAGCTAGGGTTCGTCCTCGATGATATGGAAGGATGGAACTTCTAGTGATTTATGATGCCGATGATGATGATATGTGTCGGTTGAACTTGTATACTTTTTGTAGCGATGAAACTTTGTGATGTGCACGGTCCCTACCGAACTTGCATAACGCTACTTTGTTAGTTTGCGTATGATGACCTGCGTACCTCTAGTTAATTAATTTTCGTACTGTATATGTTGCATCTAGTTGCTAACCCTTTCTTTTTCGGTGTTGCTCTAGTAATTTTGTTGCGTATATATGATTGTACATCCTCTTCATGAACATCCGTCTCTAACAGGTACCTAGTTTCTTGATGGCGAGATGGAAATGCTATGTCGTGTACAAAGGGAAGGTTCTGGGGGTGTACAACGAGTGGCATGAGTGTCAGGCGCAAGTGAATGGGTTCACGGGCGCCAGCCATAAAGGCTTCAAAATCAGACAAGAAGGACAAGCTAGTTACTTGAGGTTCACGCTAGCGAGAGAGAGGACTCGTAACAGCCACCTCATGTACTGCATAGTTCTGCTCTCACTCATAGTGATAGCACTGCTTGCGTATACCTTTGTTTAGATGGATGACGTTGTTGTAGTTGCAAGTATTCGAGACTTGCATGTATCTCTATTTTCGAGATGATGACAAGATATCACTTTGTGTTGGATGATGATTATGATGAGACTATTTGTATGTACATGCTATGATTACATTTGTGGTCTCGCGGGCATTTGTATGTGTATCATGATGACATTTCTATGTGCTAAAGATTCTTCTACAAAGCATGTTTAAATACAAAACAAATATGCCAAAAAAACTACTTAAATTAACAGTAGCGAGTGTATAAAAGTTAGCAGCAGCGACTCAATAGCAGTAGCGCGTCCAGGCAAAGCGCTAGCACTACTAGCGATGCGAGCTTCCTCTAACCGCTGCTCTTTGCTACACTTGTGTAGCGATGGCGCCGGTGTGCACGCTACTACTACTATCGTTAGCTGTGGCGCCTTATTAGTAGCGCTTGTCCCGCCATCTTGATACATCTAAAACCCGCGCTGCTGCTAGCCTTTTCCCTAGTAGTGTTGAGCTCCTTCCGTTTGACATCAAATATAAACCACGGCGAGCCATTAAGTCGCAAGTACTGGCTGACTTCATCACCGAATGGACAGAAGCCGAACTCCCTAAAGAATACGACGCATACTCCAATTGGATCATGCACTTCGACGGCTCTAAGATGATGGCGGTGCAGGAGCGGGCGTTGTCTGACATCCCCACGGAATACGGTCAATATGTACTCCAAATACTATACATAGATGCCAACAATGCGGCGAATCTGAGGCTCATTGCACGGTCTTCGGATGGCAGTCTCCATGGGCATCCAACGCCTAGAAGTGCGTGGGGATTCGAACCTTGCAATATCTCAAATAAATGGAGACTTTGAGGCCAAGGCCCCGAAAATTGTGGCTTACCACAATGCCGTCCTCAAGATGTCGGCTCGGTTTGAGGGGCTCGAATTCCATCATGTGGTCCAAGAAAACAATCAAGCGGCGGATATCGTCGCTCGCATCGGCGCTAAGCGCGACACCGTCCCACCCAATATCTTCTTGGAAAGGTTGTTTAAGCCCTCTGTGGTGTGTCAAGGGGAGACCGGCAATACTAGTCCGGATCCGCCCACAACCCCAGATCCGAACACACTGACATAATCGGAGGCTCCGCCACCGAAATAACACCTTCGGCCCACGTAATCATGGCTGTCATCGCCCCATGGACAAAACCCTTCTTAGCCTACGTAAATAGGCAAGAACTCCCCGAGGACCAAGATGAGGCACGTTGCATTGTGCGGCGCTCCAAAGCCTAAAAGGTCCACGAGGGATAGCTTTATAAGAAAAGCGCTACCGGAGTACTCCAAAGATGCATCTCCGAAGAGGAAGGGCGGCAGCTCTTGGCCGAAATTCATGCTGGACTTGGCGGCCACCACGCCGCAGCCCAGGCCCTTGAAAGCAAGGCCTTCCGTACAAGTTTCTACTGGCCAACAGCTCGAGCAAACGCACAGGACCTCGTCCAACATTGCGTCGGTTGCCAGCTTTTTGCAAACCAAATCCATATGCCACCTACCGCTCTCCAAACAATCCCCATAACTTGGCCCTTTGCAGTCTGGGGGCTCGATATGGTCGGACCCCTTAAAGGAGGAAGCCATAAGAAAAAATACCTATTAGTCATGGTGGATAAATTCACCAAATGGATAGAGGCCAAACCAGTTAAAACAGCCGAATCCGAACCAGTGATAGACTTCATATCAGGGTTTGTACACTGTTACGGTTTCCCCCATAGCATCATCACCGATAATGGCTCCAACTTCACAATCGAGGAGGTGAAAACTTGGTGCGGCAACATGGGCATTAAGCTCGATTACGCCTCTGTCTATCACCCCCAAACAAACGGTCAAGTCGAACGAGCAAACGGTCTTATTATGAGCGGCATCAAACCCAGACTAGTGCGATCCTTGAAGGAATCAGATATGCACTGGGTCGAGGAGCTTGACTCCGTACTATGGGGACTGCAAACCATGCCGAATCGCACTACCAGATACACACCATTCTTCATGGTGTACAATGCAGAGGCAGTATTGCCCTGCGATATTATTCATGACTCACCTCGAGTGCGCATGTATGAAGAGAGAGAAGCCGAGCTTGATTGGCAGGACAGTCTAGATGCCCTAGAGGAGGAGCGCGACGTGGCAAAAGCCCGTTCTGCATTCTATCAGCAACAGGCTTGAAGGTATCAAAGCAGAGAAGTGCGGGCCAAAAGTCATAACGTTGGCGAACGCGTTCTACGCCTACCGGTGAAGAAAAAGGACAAGCTCAAGCCCAAGTGGGAGGTTCCGTTCATCATTGATAAAGTTCTCACCGGAGGAGCGTACCGCCTACGTGATGCATCAGATAATCGACTCGAGCCGAACCAATGGAACACGGCCAGACTCCGAAGATTCTATGCCTAGCGTCAAACTCTGTGTTCATCTCCTTACCTCCGCCTTTTTAAATTATATCCTCTTTCTTTCTTTCTTTTTATGGCCCTAAAAAGCTTCAAGTGTGACTCAACTACGCAATCTTGATGCGGTATGCGCGCTCACTATACCTGGGGGCTTCTTATACAGAAGCTCAATATAGTTATCTTCCGGGCTTCATGCCCACTACACATGTGTCACTTCTCCATATGTGCCTTTTCTTTGTCACTATATGCATCGATATGACTTAAGTTTTGGCCAAGATGGGTTGCCTGGCTCCTGGTTTATGCCCTACGTTTCCGTTAGTTCGGCTAGGGCATAAGGGGAGCACCTCTGCGATTGTTACTGCCGGGTCCGCCGGGCATGTACCTCAGACTGGGTGAAGCCGAAAGCTAGCATTCTTAAGGGAATATTCGGTCGGTGAGCAAAAGATGTTTCTTACCTATTACAATATAAACCCCCAGATGTTTCATATCCTGCGTCTCTGTTCGCAATTCGGACATGAACATTAATGCATTCATGCCCTGGGAAAGGAACCCCTAATGGAACTCTTCTCCCTGGTAGATGTTTCGTACTATGCATGTAATATAACATAGCTAGTTGGGTACTTGTCTGTTCAAGCACTTATGACCCCTATGCCTGGTTTCCACGCGTACCCAGGTTTACATAACTGAGCGGGTATTCGGATACACTCTGGACTGCCGGGTCCGGAGGTTGAAGCAAAAAGGTCCGCCATGACAAATGATTTACAATCCGGCTAGGGACAAAATATGTCAATTGAAGTACACAGTCACTTAGACTTGCTAAATTCTTCTTCTATGCCATCCAACAGGCTGTCTAGCCTACAATCCTGTTGGGAATACTTTGCGGCTAATCCTACCTGATCATATACCAAACTAATGGGAATCTCTTTCCCATCTGACCCTACAGGTCCGACCAGGGCCATGTGATTCGGATCAACCTTGGTGTACCGAGTTTTTACCATGGCCCAGGCTTCGCTCGCACCTTGTCGGTAGGCCGATATCTTCCATAATAGGAAGCACCGCCGTGCTCCCTTGAGCATCTCCACAAGCTCACCCATGCTTCCTGGCAGGGGGCGGACGGCCACAAGGCCTGGGAAATATCCTGCATCACCTGCCGAACTTGTTCGTGTAGTTGTGAAAGCTCCCGCAGAAGATCGCCTGCAGATCCGGGCATCTCCTCTTCAGGACGACCTGTCAGCATACCTACACACATAACTCTATTAGCTCATTTCTTCACCGAACTATATAAAGGTTCGTTTGAGCACATACTAAAAATGTCGCGTCGAAGCCTCTTATTCTCCTTCACGGAGTCAGCAAGCTGGGCCCAAAAATCTTCCAATTCAACACCCAGCCGGGTATTGGCATACTGGAGATCGTTTTTCTCTCACCTGAACCATGTAAGCACGCGCTCGCTAGCCTCTAGATGTCATTGATCTCGTTGATCAACCTCTTGTACGATCTCCGAGTCCACTCCGGGACTGTCTGCAGAATCTATTGTTAAATTTGCAAGCATGCTCTAATCGATTGCAGAATACTAACTGGTACACGTAATTACATTCTTTTTGATTGAGACAAGTATTACCAGATGAGGCCTTCTTGGATTCCTCCATTCCGGCAACTGCGGCCCTTAGCTGGGATTTGCACTCCTCCAGCTCTTGAGACAAATGGATGTTCTTCTCTGTAAGAACCTATTCATACAATGATCCTTAAAATAGTAGTGCCAACTGTTTCAAGTCTCAAAAGCTACTGATATACATAATTATCAGATTTTTCTTACCCGTATATCCTTTAAATACTGGTCTATGGCTCTAGCAAATCCATCCTGAGCAGCTCGGATGTATGCGTCTCCCGAGTTGAAGGCATTGACTGCCTCCTCGGAGAAGTTAGGGTCGCAGAGTACGGCCCGTCGATGCCGATGATTCATAGCGCTCTCCACTTCGGAATTCATAGCGGATATTCTATCTACATCCTCTGTAGGAGGACCGTCCGGCGTTGTCCCCACGTTAGCCTCCATCCTTGAGGCGGTTACGGAGTCCGGTGGCGGGCGTGGCGGCGAGATCTCGAACCGATCCGTGAGTACTCTTTACGCCGAGGACAACGGGCATTGTTATATTTTAAATTCGATAATCATGGAGCAGGTTTTAAAACATACCTCTGCGATGGCGTCTCGGTCCTGACCGCCTTCCTTTTAAGCCTACCCGGCTTGGGTGCCCCTTGTTGGTTACTCGCCGCGGGTTCGGCATGGCGCCCTGATGGCCTTCCCTGTAAAGCGCCATACGTGTGCTGTGGGTCTGGCATGAATAAGGGATCCTTCTCGGAAGTTAGGACTCCGGTTTTACTTACATATGATGCAGGGAGTAGGCCAGGATAGTCGGCTATGATGGCCACCAAGGCACCGTCACAGCTTGCCTTGTAAAACATCATGTCGACGAGCTCCACAAATATGTCCGGATCTTCTTCAAGTCCGGGGTCGAGGGCCCGGTCGTGGTCCTCTGGCTGTGGAGACAGGCTGTGGACCTCCCTCATTGCTTTTGCAGTTCTTGCTATGAATTAGCAAGGTAAATATTTGTGATGAAAGAATGCGGGAATGAATAGAGTTGAGTAAAAGATAGCCGCTCACCCAGCTAGGGGGTTGTACATGGAAAATCCAACTCGTGGCTTAATGCTGGTAAACTCCTCTTCTTCTCCTTTATACAAGTCGGACAATGTTTTCGCCAGGGCGGTGGCCGAGTCCGGACCTTTTCGACCGCAGCGGGTTGCATCGTCCTCTCCATTAAAGTGCCACATGGGACGCCCCCAATACTGGAATGGCCGCACCCCCCACATTATGCATATTGACATAACCTCGATTATTGTCAATCCAGATTTGGCCAGCGTTTTTATCCTGCCCATCAGATAAAGGACCTCTCTGCTATCTTCCTCCTGGGGGCACTAGGGACGCCAGTTGCGTCGTTTGTTCAGTGGAGCATTGGTAAACTCAGGAAGGCCCATCCAGATAGGGTCCGGAACGGGGACGTCCTCTCTATAAAACCACTCTGAAGGCTAGTCTTTGGATGTTTTCTTCGGAGTGCCGGACATGTATCCGGTCCCGACAATCCACCATATTTCAGCTCCGCCCACTTGGTATATCGATCCCTACTGATTCTGAGGGACGAGGTAGAATAGCCTCTTCCATAGCTCGAAATCAGCTTCGCCGCCCAGAAATAGCTCACAAAGGGCGACATAACCTGCGATGTGCAGTATGGAGGCAGGAGTGAAATTATGCAGCTGGAGGCCGTAATACTCCAGGAGCCCACGGAGGAACGGATGGATTGGAAATCGGAGGCCCCTCAGCAAGTAAGGGACAAGGCATACTCGCTCCCCCTGGGATAGGTTGGGGAAACTCTCTGCTTGCTCCCCGCCATCGTAAGTGGCTAGTCCGGCTCGGACAGGGACAAGATATGCAGGCGGGAGAAACCCCTGGGTCTGCAACTCCACCAACTAGTCGTGGGATACAGTGCACTTCACCCAATCACCTGGCTAGCGCTGTGGGAGAGAGAGGAGCTGCGGTGGCTGCCCATGATGGGATGGTTTTTTCGGGCGCGCTCTAATGAATCCTCGCTTGGGGAAGATGGTGTGATCTGGTACTAAGGATCCCCAGCTCTTTAACAGATGATTTACTTACATGGTCAGGGTGGTAGCTGTAAAAATGCCCCAACTTCTCGCATTCGCTCGACACATGGAGACTGCCATTATTAAGGTACAGAAGCCGAGGAGTGCAACATTAATGGGAAGCCGGACACTGCTCGTAACAACATGTACTCAGGGTATTGGATAAGAATCCGCCTTGCAATGCCGAAGACAATCTGCGCGCAGGACTCATCGTCATTGAAGCCTGGTTCAGGGGCTACTGAGGGAGTCCTGGATTAGGGGGTCCTCGGATATCCGGACTATGTACTTGTGCCGGACTGTTGGACTATGAAGATACAAGATTGAAGACTTCGTCTCGTGTCCGGGTAGGACTCTCCTTTGCATGGAAGGCAAGCTTGGAAATTCAGATATGTAGATTTCCTTCTTTGTAACCAACTTTGTGTAACCCTAGCGCCCTCCGGTGTCTATATAAACCGGAGGGTTTAGTCCGTAGGACAACAACAATCATAATCAAAGGCTAGCTTCTAGGGTTTAGCCTCTACGATCTCGTGGTAGATCAACTCTTGTAATACTCATATCATCAAGATCAACCAAGCAGGAAGTAGGGTATTACCTCCATAGAGGGCGAACACAGGTAAACATTGTGTCCCCATATACATTACCATTAGCCTTAGACGCACAGTTCGGGACCCCCTACCCGAGATTCGCCGGTTTTGACACCGATACCGGTGTCGTCGGATCCTTCGACGGCAAGCACAGTCTTCCCCTTGCGCTTCCTATTACGGCGTCGGCCCTTCTTCGCTGGGGCGGCGGTATCATCTGTGGAGTCGGTTTTCGCGTCGGTATCCTCACCGGGGTACTTCCTCTCCTCTCCAGCTCGAGCGCATCGATCGGCCAGAACATAAAGCTCGGCCACATTCTTGACCTTTTTCATCGCCAGCACCTCAAGCATCTTGCGGTTGCGTACATTATGGTGGAACGCACTAATCACGGTGGCAGGATGGACGTCTAGGATGTTGTACTGCACTCAGCTAAACCTTTGGATGTACTTGCGCATGTTCTCTCCTTACTTTGGGGGGATGATGTTCAGATCGCTCGCCTGGCCGTGAGCTTGATGGCCACCAGTGAAGGCGCCAACAAACTCATGACACAGATCCGACCAAGAAGAAATGGAGTCCACCGGCAAGTGCATCAACCAAGACATGACATTAGGCTTGAGCGCCAACGGAAAGTAATTGGCAAGCACCTTATCGTCGCGGGCTCCAGCCGCCTGCATCGCGATGGTGTAGATGCTGCGGAACTCCGACGGGTGGGTCTTGCCATTGTCCTTTTCACCAACGTCGGGCTTGAACGTGTGGTGGGAGGGCCACTGGAACTGCCGCAGCTCATGGGTGAAGGCCGGACAACCCACCTCTTAAGGCAGGCCACCGTAGCCTCCCGGTGCCGGGTGGTCCATAGTGGGCCCTGCTCGCCTGTCTGACTAATGGCGTGGATCACGCCGACGCTTGATGGTGGTTCGAGCGTCTTCAAGGGCTCGCTCTCGAAGAATGTGACACTGGTCGCGGTAGGTCCGCCGATCGGACGATGCTATAGAGACATCATCACGAGCGTCATCGTGACGGACCGACACCCGCGGTGGCTGGCGTGGGGGAGGAGAATGCACCGTGGCTTCATCGCCCCCGGCCCTTCCAGCGTTGGCATGCGGTGGCTCGACAGAGCGACGACCTATGGGCCCCGTCGGTCGCGAATCATCTTTGTTGGCGATGCCGATGAGGCTCCGGACAGCGGCCCTCCATTCGTCGAGCTTCTCCGCAGCAGGAGGAAAGTCGAGGACCAGTTGCGCGCGCCAGAGCTTCTGCTGATGTGGGCGGCGGCGAAAGCTGCGTGGAACGCGATGCGCTTCGACTTCTAACTATGTTAGAAGGAGCCCTATCACAGCCCTGCGGCTGCCCGCCATTTTCGTCAGCACCTCGGCATGCATGCTGGCCCTCCTCGTCACGTGAAGGGCGCGCGAGGCTTTTCCTAGTACGGCGCCCAGGGTCACAAGCGGGGCGGCGCTACTCATCGCGCACAACTTGGGAGGAGCACGCCGTGGGCGCCGGTGTTGGCATCTTGGAGGCTGCCACGCCGCCGCCTGGCGGCACGACGACGCCTATGGAGGGCCCCGCGCCGCCTGCGGGGGGACCCAACTCCGTCTCTGATGTTTGCGGCGTGTGGCTCATCGCCTGGCGTACGAACGACGTCGCTCACAAGGCCCGGACTGCCAGGGTGATGTGGATGTTCGCGGGCTACGCCACGGGTTCTTTCCGCTACTGGCCCGCTACTGGTCCGCACCGGCGCAGGCAGTCCGGTCCCGGATGAACGATCGCCGTGGTCGTCTTCCTCTTGGGAGCCATGGCGACGAAGAACTATGCTCATTAGTTGCTAAACCAGATTCTCACTACTATGGTTTATGGGCGTGGGGTGGTGAGAAGAGCGGGATCAGCAGTCAGCACAACACTCAGGTCGTTTACCCAGGTCCGGGCCGCGAGGATGCGTAATACCCTAGTCCTGCTTTGGTGTGTATATCTGTGTTCTTGGAGTTCTTGAGCTAGTTACAATGAGCGTAATTTGTCCAAGGATCTGAATCCTTCTCCTGGATTCCATGGGCCTCCTTTTGTAGGCAAGGGGAACCCCACAGTGGCACACTGGAGGTGGCATCGGGGTACTGTGTCTAAGCCTATTGCTTGTCATTATGGGACAAGACGCATTTAATGCGCCTCTGACGTGTCCCCTACACTTTATCGCCACTTTGCCCTACCTTGACACGCGCCTGGGCCAGCGAGGCGATCAGCGCCATGTAGGCTGGTAGGCTGCTGAGGTGGCGCGGTGGTAGGGCCTTCACGAAGATTTGCATGCCACCAGGTAGGC
>JAHHZJ010001210.1:0-22444 GCA_021437245.1 Aegilops speltoides | reverse complement strand
ATGCGGCCGGACAATGTTGAACGGTACAAAAATATGTTGATCACTTATTAAAAAATATTGATGACATATACAAAAATGTAGAATAATAACCAGAAGAACAAAAAAAGGAAAAAAGAAACAAAAAAGAACAAAGAAACAAAATACAAAATGCAAAATGCAAAAAAGAATGAAAAAACAGAGAGAAAGGGAAAAAATCAAAATAAAAGAAAGAAAAAGGAGAATAAAGAAAAAACTAAGGAAATCACAAAAGAAAGGTCGCGCCCCTAGATCTAACCGTGAATGGAATGTGGGCGAGTGGCTAGCAGCACCGCCTGATCCTTTGTGGCCATGCATCGATTCCTTGTTCTCCTTTTTTCAGGTCGGCCCGCCCTTCGGATTTTATTTTTTTTATTTTCCCGCACGCTTTCTTCGCTGTTTTTTAGTTTTTACCTTTTCGCTTTCCACCGGGTCTTTCTTAACTTTTGGACAAATTTTTTTTCGAAAACAAAATCACGAGAAAAAGTGTCTTTTTGCTTCGGAGGCATTCGGCCGTTTTCCAAAAACAGAAAAAAAGTGCTTTTTTTGCTTTCGCAGTGGCACGGTTTTATCCGAGAGGCATCGCTGAAGCGAGAGGCACGGGCATGGCCGCCTCTCGGAAACGGAAAGAAAATGTTTTTATTTTTTTCCTTCCGCAAGAGGCACGGTTTTGTTTCGCGAAAGGCACGGTCGGGCTCTTTCAAAAGGGAAAAATCCATGCTCCCGGTTGGGTTTTTTCGGAAAAAGTTTGTCAAAACCTATCAACATGGGATCTAGTTTTGAAGATCTCAGCGAAAATCCAACGGTGAAAACGGCTCAAAATTTGGACGCGGTTTATGAGGTACAACCTTTTAACAAACGGATCTTTGAAAAGGAACTTCCCAGGTTACGAAAGTGGGGCACATGCAGCGCCACTTGTCATAACCCGAGGAGATGAGAGTGATCTTTGCAAGGGGTACCCTTAATTAGTGATTTCAGAGTTTTAACGACCGCTTAATGCAACAAATAGTCGCCCGCTTGCTGTCAAGCAGCTTGCATCAAATTTGGGTTAGATGAAAGCGCCCAGCATGACGACTGGCCTTGCTGTAACAATGGTGAAAAGACTGGCAACACAACCAAGGTTTTTTTCTTCAGAATCTTGGAATAAATAAAAAATGTTAGGGCATGTACCTGAGATGTTCGCTTTGTGTTGTCTACAAAATCCTGTGGGAAAAAGTATTATTGTGACCCTTGTTAAAACTCAAGTTTACAATTCAAAACTCTATGGAAATAGGGAAGAATGAACCCTTTAGCAAAACTGATTAAAAAAATTTCCTACCGAACAAAGTTTGTACCCACTAGAAGGATGCAGAAAGTATCCCATTTAGCACATAAGTGACATGAATACTTAACAACAAATATAAACATCTTTAAAAAAATAGGGTTTTTTAAGCACAAGTGGAACCGTTATTATGTTTACCCTCCAGCATTGCTTTGACATATGTTTACCCTCCACAACAGGGATCCTTTGAAGAAGGTCGGTAGACGCCACCACATGTTGATAGAGCACAGTGGTTAAGTCGATGTCTCGCGTTAGTACCGGTCAGTACCTCCAATGTTGAACCCTCCACACGGTGTGCATAGCGGCAGCCGGCCATAGTCATGGTTTCACACTCGGTTCGGTGGAAAACGTGAGCAACCTTGTAGGCATCCGAACGAGGGTCGTGGTTTCACAAATGCTTGGTGGTTGAGTGAATGGTGCGGTGCGAAGCCTCCATGGTCCCATATGCAGCTTGAGGATGCGACGGTTGGGCCACTTGCACCTCAACTAAGTAGGCAACAATACCAGCCCGTCGCAATGGATGAAGTCGTGATCCAGACGTGTGGAGAAGGACGAGGTCGGCATGAACTGTACGACGATGTTGTAGTCAGAATACACGGGCGACATGCAAGAACATTATAGCTAATAACTACTAAGCTGACGTATATACATGCAACTCGATCGAACATTGTCGATGTCCCCCCATCCGAGGCATCCTGTGCGTGTGAAGATTACTTCTAGCGTGACTTTTCCAAACAAGTACTACATGCCAGAGAAAACAAATCCTCAAAACCTTAATATGTAAGAGTTGATTATTTTCCAGCCACACCGGGTAAAGTGAAAACAACATAATTTAAACACAATGGCTATATGTAAGTTGTCCTTTTCTTACAATTCGGGTCAGTCAATTTTCGAAGAACACAACACACTGCGCCGAGGCCAAAGACGGTGGTAACAGAGCGAAAGTAACGAGGCTTGGGGACGCCAGCGACACCTTGGCCGGGAATGAGCCATGGCTGGAATGACTCCATTTGCCGCCACATCTCATGTGGACGCAAGTCAAAGGTAACGGTTCGAGTGTTGGGGATGCTGACTTTGCACAAGTCTGGTTCTTTTAAGATTTAGACTTTAGAGGATGGCCGGGCGCGGTGAAGGGAGGGTCGGGTAGCTATGCTGGCGGGAGGGGGGGCCTCGGCCGCAGAGGCAGGCAAACCGGTTAGTGTCGGCAGGGGACAATTGAATAACGAAGGAAACAATACCACCGATGTTGATGAAGGTACGAATCCGCCGGATGCTCATCCAACGGTGCGACGGAATCAACTTGCCACACAACATTTTAGACGACTTGCCCTTAGTCGGGCCCCACTTCAAGGATCGGACTATGTTGCGATAGGCACGATACAAGTAGCACTATCGATGTCACCTCAAGCATCATGGCCGATCCCTTGGCAGAGCCGAGTCGCATGGCCTCACATTCGGTCATATCTTTCTTGAAGATGAAACACAATACATATACATACTCATATGACGGAGGAATATACTTCCATGCCCACAAACTCGCAGATATTCCATCCCAAATTCCCAATGAATTGCAATTTTGCTTGCCCCATGTATAACTAGATTGGGACCAAGCTTGGAACATAAGATATCACATCGAAGTTGGCCTTGCTTCCGAGTGGGAACTCAACGGTAGTGTCTGCCTCCAGGTTGTAGTATTTCAGACTTTTCACCAAATTTATCGTTGACCTTGACATGTTTTTGAGTTTGCAAAATGCAGCGGCACAGATGGTTCCCTTGGGCTTTGCACACGAGTACCCCGTCATCTAGCATAGCGACCGGACGGAGGGTTTTTGTGGCCAGTCCCACTGGATGATGTAGCGCTTGTCCCATTGTGGCAGGTTGGAGCCAGCACCGTCCATGTCGGTGCACATCCACATATCCGATTGGGCCGCTTGCCGGGACATGCTACACACAACTCTCCACGCAGCTCAGACAAGGTGGAATTCTTTTGGTCGAGCAACCACCAGCAAGGAGGCGGCGGAAGGATGCTGAATGTTTCGTTGTCCAACCTTAACCGTGGAAACCAGTCATAGGATGCTGATATTGGCCGATGGTCCAGAAGAAGGACCCCTGAAGAAAACTGTTTTCGCCATAACATGATGGGTGCGGCGGCTGCGCCCATGTCCGCGCCAATGCTGGTCGATCCCTATGGTGAACACCTCCACATATCAAACGATTGGTCATCGCTTGCCGGGACATACTAACACAACTCTCCACGCAGCTCGAATAAGGTGGAGGTCTTTTGCTGAGCAACGACCAGCAAGGAAGCGGGCGGAAGGACGTTGAATGTTTCGCTGTCCAATCTTAACCGGAGGAAACCAGTCAACCGGATATTGGCCGATGGTCTAGAGGAAGGACCCTGAAGAATATTGTTTTCGCCATAACATGATGAGGTGTGGCGGCTGCACCACCGTCTGGCGCCAATGTTGGTCGGTCCTTATGGTGAACACCTCGCATGAGGTGTCAAGTGGCCAACGTTTTGGCTACCGATTCCCAAAAAATACCGAGGGTAGAAACGCGGATACCGTGGTTACCGGAAATTCTAAGGAAATACCGCCAATTTTTAAAATGCAATTTGAATTCATAATTTTCTGACCTAGGAATATATTAGTATAGAGCTCAAATAGTTTAGGAAGTTACCTTTGGCCAGTGATAGGTTCTCCCCCGGTCCTCAACGCATGGGTCGTGGGATCAATTCTCCAACTGTGATTTTGAATTTTTATTTAAGAGTTGCACAGTAGCTTACATGTTTCACAGAGTTTGTGTCCCTACTTGACCAGACTATCCTGGAAATTCAAATATTTTGCTTGGCACGCTTGAAATTCAAAATAGTTTGTTTGGGACCAGCTTTCGTGGGTAGGAAACGGGTATCGGGTGGTAGCCAATTTTCCACCCGGACCCAAAACCCCAAGTGGCCAATGTGAGGCCAAAATCGGTGGAAGAAGCGCCAATGATGTAGTCATCGGCAAGGGTTGCACCTACACTAGTAGAAAAGGGTGGTCCAGGCCCCAGCCCATTAGTCCTGTTCACCCGTAACGGACCCATGGGGGCATTGGACCCGGTTCGGAGCCTGGGGCCGGGGCCACGGGGCCATTGGTCCCGGGTTTCTGGATTTTGGTCCTGGCGGGGACGAACCGACCAAGGGCCTCGCCTGGCCCATCACCATTGGTCCCGATTCGGGCTTGAACCGGACCAAAGGCGCCCTTTTGTCCCCTTCATGCCACCAATCGGGACTAAAGGGTTGGTCCTCGTCGGTCGAGTTTAGTCCCACTCGCCAACCAAGGGCGCCACACCGGTTTATAAGCCCTCCTCTGCCTTGTTGAGCCCTCAAAGTGAAAATAGATGCCCTTATAGAATTTGACCTAATTTACTGAATTTCTCCAAGTTCATAGAAATTTATTATGAATTTAGGTTGAATTTCTCTATAGGCGATCTATGCTCATTTTTTAGTAAAGTTAATCACAAACTTGTGATTCACACAAATTTCAAAGATTCAAATTTTAACTATTCATGCCACCAACCGTTCATGCCACCAACCGGGACCAATGCAGTTTGAAACATCCAAATTTGCCAAATTTCTAAATGTGGCAATTCAACCCATGATTCGGGCAAGAACTTAAGGCCCATCTCACGCGGGAGAAAATCTTTTATTGTTGTCCAACATTTCAAATTTTCCAAAACCTTTTATGCATAAGGTTTTGAAATTTGTAAAGATAGTAACAACCTACTATCGCCGTCTCCTTAATCTTGAAGATCCATTTATAGAATATGGCTTGCCGATCAAGGCAACTCCAATTAAAGTGTTGGGGAACGGAAATTCAAAATTTTCCTAATGGTCACCAAGATCTATCTATGGAGAAACCAGCAACGAGGGGAAGGAGAGTGCATCACATACCCTTGTAGATCGCTAAGCGGAAGCGCTCAAGAGAACGGGGTTGAAGGAGTCGCTTCATCGTGATCCAAATCACCGGAGATCCTAGTGCCGAACGGACGGACTCCTCCGCTCAACACACGGACAGCCCGGTGACCTCTCCCACGCCTTTGATCCAGCAAGGAGAGGGAGGGTTGAGGAAGACTCCATCCAGCAGCAAAGACAACGGGGGTGGTGGAGGAGGGTAGTTCCAAAAGGTTTCGCCAAGCACCGCAAGATATGAGGAGAAGGGAGAGAGGATGGCTCGCCCAACAGGAGGAGGAACTGTTATTGGGCTGTCCTATGCCTTAATATATGGGGAGAGGGGCTGCGCCCACCTGGTTTCCACCCCTTTGGCGGCGGCGCCCAGATCCCATCTGGTGGCGGCGGGGGAGAGAGGGAGGCCACTGGGGGGCCTTAGGGCCCATCCGCCCTAGGGTTTTCCCCCTCCCATCTCCCCGCTTGGGCCCTCCTTTGGGGGACCAGCCCACCCGAGCTGGTTCCTCCCACAATGGCCATGCAGCCCTCCGGGTAGGTGGCCCCACTTGGTGGACCCCGGACCTCCCGGGTCCTGCACCATCGATAAAACCCAAACTTTTCCATGACCAAAACAGACTTCCCATATATAAATCTTTACCTTCCACCATTCCGAACTCCTCGTGACGCCCGGGATCTCATCCGGGACTCCAAACAACATTCGGAACCAATACAAGCTTCCTTTATAACCCTAGGCCATCGAACCTTATGGTAGATTCACGGTTCGGGAGACATGTAGACATGACCGAGACGTTTCCCCTTAATAACCAACAGGGATCTGGATACCCATGTTGGCTTCTACATGTTCCACGATGATCTCATCGGATGAACCACGATGTCAAAGACTCCCATCCCGGATACAATTCCCTTTGTCCAGGTTTTACTTGCCCGAGATTCGATCAGGGATACCGATACCTTGTTCAATCTCTTTACCGCAAGTCTTTTACTGCCCGCAACACATCATCCCGTGATCAACCCCTTAATCACATTGTACATTATGATGATGTCCTACCGAAAGGGGCCCAGAGATACCTCTCCGCTTGCACGGAGGACAAATCCCGCCTCATCCGTTCAACCCAAAGACACTTTCGGAGATACCAGTGGCACCTTTATAGTCACCCCCAAATTGCCAGGACGCTTGATACACCCAAAGCACCCCACGGTATCCGGGAGTTACACGATCTCATGGTCAAGGAAGAGATATTGACATTAGAAAAGCTCTAGCAAACCTCCAACGATCTTTTATGCTATGCTTAGGATTGGTTTGTCCATCACATCATTCTCCTAATGATGTGATCCCGTTATCAACGACATCCAATGTCCATAGCCAGGAAAACCATGACTATCTGCTTGATCACAACGAGCTAGTCAACTAGAGGCTCACTAGGGACATACCGTGGTCTATGTATTCACGCAGTATTACGATTTCCTGATAATACAGTTATAGCATGAATAAAAGACAATTATCATGAACAAGGAAATATAATAATACTTTTATTATTGCCTCTAGGACATATTTCCAAACTCCCACTTGCACTAGAGTCAATAATCTAGTTCACATCGCCATGTGATTAATATTGAAGGTCACATTGCCATGTGACCAACATCATCAAATGAGTTCCGGGGTTTGATCATGTTTTGCTTGTGAAAGAGGTTTTAGTCAACGGTCCGAACCTTTCAGATCCATGTGTGGCTTTTAAAAAAAAAAATTTAGGTCATATTGTAAATGTCTTCCATGCTCCACTTGGAGCTATTCCAAATGGTTGCCCACCATAATATCCGGTTTGCTACTGTAGTCAATGGATAGGTGTTAAAGCTTGCATCGACGAATCCTTTATGCCGAACTCTTTATCACCTCCATAATCGAGAAACATGTCCTTATTTACCCAAGGACAATTTTGATCCTGCCCAATGATCCATTCTCGATCATTCTTGTACCCTTGGATCGACTCATAAGGCACACTTCCTCGGTACACAAGATAGCATACTATAGAGCCTACGCCTAAGTATAGGGGACACCTTCGTTCTTTCTCTATTTCGTCAGGTCGAGCTTTTTAAGTCTTAACTTCATACCTTACATCTTAGGCAAGAACCTCTTTTGATGAACCATCTTGAACACCTTCAAGATCATGTTTAAGGTTATGCTCATTTAAAGTACCATTGCCGCTTTTGATCTATCCTCTAGATCTTGATGCTCAATGTTCAAGTAGCTTAATCCAGGTTTTCCATTGAAAACACTTTTCAAATAACCCTATATATTTTCCAAAAATCATTTTCGATCAACAATATGTCAATAACATATACTAAGAAATTTATAGTGCTCCCACTCACTTCTTTTGGAAATACAAGTTTTCATAAATTTGTATAAACCCAAAATCTTTGATCATCTTATCAAAGTACATATTCCAACTCCGAGATGCTTACCCTCCTTAGAAGGATCCGGAGCCAAAGATACCTTTTTAGCATCCTTAGGATCGACAAGAACTTTCGGATTGTATACATACAACCTTTCTCAAAGACCGGTAAGGAAACTCCTTTTGACATCCATCCGCCGATTTATAAATGCGGCTTAATGCTAACATGATTCCCCGGATTTAAGCATCGCCATTTAATGAGAAAATCTCATCGAGTCAACTCCTTGAACCGGAAAACCCCACAAGTCGAAGCTTCATAGACGGGACATCACCGCCCGCCCCGTTTTCTTCTTAAAGATCCATTTATCTCAATGGCTTGTCGATCATCGGGCAAGTCCACCAAAGTCCATGCTTTGTTCCATACATGGATCCTATCTCGATTTCATGGCTTCTAACCATTTGTCGGAATTTGGGCCCACCATTGCTTCTCCATAGCTTGTAGGTTCATTGTTGCCAGCAACATGACCTTCAAGAAGGATTACCGACCACTCAAAGCAAAGACGCATCCTTGTCACCCCACGAGGTAACGGTAGTGACTTGATCCAAGTTTCATGATCACTATCATAAGCTTTACTTCAATTTGTAGGTGCCACAGAACAACTTCCCGTGCCCTGCTACATACTTGTTGAAGGATGGTTCAATAAACTCATCAAGCTCCACCATCCTCCCACTCAACTTTTTCGAGACAAACTTTTTCCTCGAGAAAGGACCCATTCAAGAAACAATCCCTATTGTTTTCGGATCTGAATTAGGAGGTATGCCCAACTGTTTTGGGTGTCCTATGAAGATGCATTTTATCCGCCGGTTCGAGCTTGTCAACCCAAACTTTTTCACATAAGCCGAGCCCCAAACTTTTAAGAAATGACAACTTAGGTTTTTCTAAACCATAGTTCATAGGTGTCATCTCAACGGAAACGTGGTGCCCTATTTAAAGTGAATGTGGTTTCTCTAATGCCCAACCCATAAACGATAGTGGTAATTGAAAGAGACATCATGGACGCACCATATCCAATAGGGTGCAACTATGATTTCGGACACACCATCAAACTATGGTGTTCCGGTATTAATTGTGAAACAATTTCCACAATGTCTTAATTAAGGCCAAAGTTCGGAACTCAGATACTCATCTCTATGATCATATCATAGACATTTCATCCTCTTGTTACGATGATCTTCAACTTCACTCAAATTACTTGAACCATTCAATAATTCAGACTTGTGTTTCATCAAGTAAATATACTCAACATTTACTTAATCATCCGTGAAGTAAGAACATAACGATATTCATCGCATGCCTCAAGACTCATTGGAATGCACATCAAAATGTGTTACTTCCACAAGTTGCTATCTTGTTCCATCTTACCGAGGCTTTTCAATATCCGTGGTATGATTTGCATATCTCAAGTGATTCAAAATCAAGTGAGTCCAAACAATCCATCTGCATGGAGTTTCTTCATGCATATACACCAATAGACATGGTTCGATGTCTCAAACTTTTCAAAACGAAAGTGAATCCAAAGATCCATCAACATGGTGAAGGAAATATGCCCTAGAGGCAATAATAAAGTTATTATTTATTTCCTTATTTCATGATAAATGTTTATCATTCATGCTAGAATTGTATTAACCGGAAACATGATACATGTGTGAATGCATAGACAAAACAATATGTCACTAGTATGCCCTACTAGACTAGCTTGTTAATCAAAGATGGTTATGTTTCCTCGACCATGAACAAAGAGTTGTTATATGATTAACAAGGTCACATCAAGTAGAATGATCTGATTGACATGACCCATTCCATTAGCTTAGCAACCATCGCTTAGTATGTTGCTACCGCTTTTATCCATGACTTATACATGTTCCTGTAACTATGAGATTATGCAACTCCCGCCACCGGAGGAACACTTTGGGTGCTACCAAACGCCACAACGAATGGGTGATTATAAAGGAGTACCAGTGTCTCCAAAGGCGATGTTGGGTTTAATATTTCGAGATTAGGTTTTGTCACCCGATTGCTCGGAGAGGTATTCCTTTCCGGTAATACACATCCATCAAGCCTTGCAAGCATTACAACTAATAAGTTAGCTGTGGATGATGTATTATGAACGAGTAAAGAGATTTGCCGAACGAGATGACCATATCATATCACTTATATTGATTTGCATGTGATGTTTAACCTTTATGCATCTTATCTTGCTTTGATTGGCGGTAGCATTATAAGATGATCTCTCACTAAATTATCAAGAAGTGTTCTCCCCGAGTATGCACCGCTAAAGTTCTCGTGCCTGCACACCACGTGATGATCGGGTGTGATAAGCTCTACCCCATCTACAACGGGTGCAAGCCGTTTTGACACGGAATACTTGGTTTAACTTGACCAGCCTAGCATATAGATATGGCCAACACGGAGACCGAAAGGTCGAGGTGAATCATATAGTAGATATGATCAACATAAGATGTTCACCATTGTACTCCATTTCACGGATGATTTATGGTTTGGTTTATTTGGATCACGTGGATCACTTAGATGACTAGAGAGATGTTTTTCTAAGTGGGAGTTCTTAATAATTGATTAATTGAACTTAAATTTATCATGAACTTAGTCCCTAGTATTTTGCTTTTATGTTTGTTTAAGATAATGGCTTCGTTGTTGTTTCCGTTTGTTTTTAATGTTCCTTGAGAAAAAAGTTTGAAAATGTTAGAATTATCCGGATTTGGGTCCGTAACCTGAGGTTTATCCTCATTGTCGCCTTAAGAATTAGCCCCAATGCACCCTGGGTGCCAAACCCCCATTGCAACCGAAGACGTAAGAACGCCTTTAGGCCAAATGATGACTACTTGTTAGTTTGTGCCCAATGCTTTAGGCTTAGAACCGGACTTCAAAGAGTTTTGAACCTGGACCATATGAGATGTTCCAGAATTGAAGTTAATATTTCCAAAGAAATCCCGGTTGAGAGATATGAAGTCTCCAAAAGTTCTATAGCTAAAAGATGGAGGAGAATGTTCCTTTAGTGAGCAATTCTGAATTGTCCGGGTACTACAATCCTTGAATCAAGGGAGTTTCCCGGATGATTGTGATTGACAGAATTTTAATCAACCCACCAAGTTAAAACCGTGATGAACTATAATATGCAAGGGTTATAAAATATTCCCGAAGTTTTTCGATGTAAAATCGGAAGGTAGAAATCAAGAAAGGAGCATCAAGTGTTGATGGTTAAAAGACCACTAGTTTCAAGAAAAAGGGCAAAGGAAAGAAAAGGGAACTTCAAGAAGAACAAGCAAGTTGCCTCCCAGAAGAAACCCAAAGCCGAACCAAAGCCTAAACCGAAAGGTTTTAACCGCAAAGGAAATGGTCACCGAAGCGGAACTCCCCAAATATTTGGGGATAAGGGATGGCAAAGGTAAACAAAGGTATATTTGATATACTTGTTATTGATGTGTACCTTTACTAGGTTTATAGCAACCCTTTGGTATTTGGTAATGGTTCGTTCTAAATTTGAACTCAAAGGGTTGCTATAAATTGTTAAACAGAAAGGGGAAGGTGACATGGTGGGAAAGGTTTCCAAATTGATTAATCCTCGGCACCCCCTAACTTTCGGGATTAGTTTTAACCTAAATAAATTGTTATTTGGTGTTTGCTTGAGCATGAAATTATTTGGATCTTGTTTAATTGCAAACGGTTATTCATTTAAATAAGAGAATAAATGGTTTTCTTTTAATGAATAAAACCTTTTATGGTTCACACCCTTGAAAATGGTTCATTTGGAATCTCGATGTAGGGATACAATATTCATAATTTGAAACCAAAAGATGCAAAGTTAATAATGATAGTGCAACTTATTTGTGGAATGCCGCTTAGGTCATATTGGGTAAAGCGATAAAGAAACTCCCAATGTGGATTTGGAATCACTTGATTATGAATCACTTGGCCTTGTAACCTGCCTCAAGATGACTAAAACCCCTTTCCGGAACATTGGAGGAGCAAAGATTTGCCTAACCATGGACAAGGAGTTGTTATTTGATTAACAATGTCACATCATTAGTTGAATGATCCGATTGACATGACCCATTCCGTTAGCTTAGCACACCATCGCTTAGTATGTTGCTATTGCCTTCATGACTTATACATGTTCCTATAACTATGAGATTATGCAACTCCCGCTCACGGAGGAACACTTTGGTACTACCAAACGTCACAACGTGAATCGGGTGATTATAAAGGAGTACTATCCAAAGGCATATGTTGGGTTGGAGATTTCGAGATTAGATTTGTCATCCTAATGCTCGAGAGGTATCTCCGGCCTTCTCGTAATGCACATCACTTAAGCCTTTGCAAGCATTACAACTAATGAGTTAGTTGTGAGATGATGTATTACTTGAACGAGTAAAGAGATTTGCCGTAACGAGATTGAACTAGGTATTGATACCGACGATCGAATCTCTCGCAAGTAACATACCGATGACAAAGGGAACAACGATGTTGTTATGCGCGGTCCGACCGATAAAGATCTTCGTAGAATATGTAGGAACCAATATGGGCATCCAGGTCCCGCTATTGGTTATTGACCGTGAATAGTTCTAGGTCATGTCTACATTGTTCTCGAACCGTAGGGTCCGTGACGCTTTTAAGGTTTCATGGCGATGCTTATTATGAGTTTAAGTATTTTGATGTACCAAGAAGTTCGGAGTCCCGATGTGATCACGACATGACGAGAGAGTCTCAAATGGTCGAGACATAAAGATTGATATATTGAAGCCTATGTTTGAGTTCGATGGTTCCGTAAAATCGATTTTATCGTTACCGGGAGGGTTACCGAACCCCGGAGCTATATGGGCCATAGTGGGCCTTAGTGGAAAAGAGAAGGGGCTGCCCTAGATGGGCTAAGCGCTGGCCTCTTCCCTAGTCCTATTAGGACCAGGAGAGGTGGCCGCCTCCTCCTCCTCTCCCGGGAATCCTAATTGAATAGGATTGAGGAGTCCTACTCCCTAGGGAGTAGGACTCTCCCGCTTCTCTCTCTCTGGCCGCACGCCTCCCCTTGGCTCTTTATATACCGAGGTAAAGGCACCCCAAAGACACACAAGAGACACAAGTTTGATCTACGGATCGCCTTAGCCGCAGCGTGCCCCCTCCACCATATTCCACTCGGTCATACCGTCGCGGCTTAGGCGGCTTCCCGCTACCGTGAAACATCAAGATCGTCACCACGCCATTGTCGGTCGACGAACTCTCCTCACACTCGGCTGGATCGAGTAACGAGGACGCCATCGAGCTGTACGTGTGTCAAGAACTCGGGGCGCCGAGTAACGGCGCCGGATCGGTTCGGATCGCGGAGAACGCATTTACGACTACTTCCTCTACGCTAGATCGCCCGCCGGGTCTACGAGGGTACGAGACAACACTCTCCTCTCGCTGTTATATATCACCATGATCTTGCGTGTGCGTAGGAAATTTTTGAAATTACTACGTTCCCCAACAGATAGTAACACTACTATCAGCGTCTGTCTTAATCTTGAAGATCCATTTATAGAATATGGCTTGCCGATCATCGGGCAACTCCACCAAAGTGTTGGGGAACGTAGCAGAAATTCAAAATTTTCCTACGTGTCACCAAGATCTATCTATGGAGAAACCAGCAACGAGGGGAAGGAGAGTGCATCTACATACCTTTGTAGATCGCTGCTTGAAGCTGCTCAAGAGAACGGGTTGAAGGAGTCGCTTCATCGTGGATCCAAATCACCGGAGATCCTAGTGTCGAACGGACGGCACCTCTGCTGCTCAACACACGACAGCTCCGTGACGCCTCCCACGCCTTTGATCCAGCAAGGAGAGAGGGAGAGGTTGAGGAAGACTCCATCCAGCAGCAGCACAACAAGGTGGTGGTGGTGGAGGAGCGTGTGAGTCAAAAGCAGGCTTCGCCAAGCACCGCAAGATATGAGGAGAAGGGAGAGAGGTATGGCTGCGCCAACAGGAGGAGGAACTGTGTATTGGGCTGCTCCTATGCTCCATATATATAGGGGAGAGGGGGCTGGCGCCCACCTAGGTTTCCACCCCTAGGCGGCGGCCAGCCCCTGCATCCCATCTGGTGGCGCCAAAGGGGAGAGGGAGGCGCACTGGGGGGCCTTAGGCCCATCTCCCTAGGGTTTTCTCCCACTGTCTCCTCGCGCCTGGGCTTTGGGGGCGCACCAGCCCACCCGGAGCTGGTTCTCCCCACACATGGCTCATGCAGCCTCCGGGTAGGTGGTTCCCACTTGGTGGACCCTCGACCTCCCGGTGGTCCCGGCACGCCATCGATAAAACCCAAACTTTTTCCGTGACCAAAACAGACTTCCATATATAAATCTTTACCTCCGACCATTCCTAACTCTCGTGACGTCCGGATCTCATCTCGACTCCAAACAACATTCGTAACCACATACAAGCTTCCTTTATAACCCTAGCGCCATCGAACCTTATGTGTAGACCCCACGGTTCGGGAGACATGTAGACATGACCGAGACGCTTCCCCATTAATAACCAACAGCGGATCTGGATACCCATGTTGGCTCCTACATGTTCCACGATGATCTCATCGGATGAACCACGATGTCAAAGACTCATCGATCCCGTGATACAATTCCCTTTGTCCAAGAAGATTTTACTTGCCCGAGATTCGATCGCTTCATGATACCGATACCTTGTTCAATCTTTACTGGGCAAGTCTCTTTACTCTGCTCAAGAACACATCATCCCGTGATCAACCCCTTAATCACATTGTGTACATTATGATGATGTCCTACCGAAAGGGGCCCAGAGATACCTCTCCGCTTGCACGGAGTGACAAATCCCAGCCTCGATCCGTGTCAACCCAATGACACTTTCGGAGATACCTGTAGTGCACCTTTATAGTCACCCAACATGCCAGGACGCTTGATACACCCAAAGCACTCCTACGGTATCCGGGAGTTACACGATCTCATGGTCTAAGGAAGAGATATTGACATTAGAAAAGCTCTAGCAAACTAACTACACGATCTTTTATGCTATGCTTAGGATTGTCTTGTCCATCACATCATTCTCCTAATGATGTGATCCCGCTATCAATCTATATCCAATGTCCATAGTCAGAAACCATGACTATCTGCTGATCACAACGAGCTAGTCAACTAGAGGCTCACTAGGGACATATTGTGGTCTATGTATTCACACGTATTACGATTTCCGGATAATACAGCTTATAGCATGAATAAAAGACAATTATCATGAACAAGGAAATATAATAATACTTTTATTATTGCCTCTAGGACATATTTCCAACAGTCTCCCACTTGCACTAGAGTCAATAATCTAGTTCACATCGCCATGTGATTAATATTGACAGTCACATTGCCATGTGACCAACATCATCAAATGAGTTCTGGGTTTGATCATGTTTTGCTTGTGAAAGAGGTTTTAGTCAACGGTCTCGAACCTTTCAGATCCATGTGTGCTTTGCAAAAAAAAATTTAGGTCATATTGTAAATGTTGCTTCCATGCTCCACTTGAGCTATTCCAAATGGTTGCTCCACTATACGATCCGGTTTGCTACTCGAAGTCACTGGATAGGTGTTAAAGCTTGCATCGACGTAATCCTTTATGCCGAACTCTTTATCACCTCCATAATCGAGAAACATGTCCTTATTTACTCCAAGGACAATTTTTGATCATCTGTCCAATGATCCATTCCCTCGATCATTCTTGTACCCCTGACTGACTCATGGCAAGGCACACTTCCTAAGGTACACAAGATAGCATACTATAGAGCCTACGCCTGAAGTATAGGGGACGACCTTCGCCCTTTCTCTCTATTCTGTCAGCGTCGAGCTTTTAAGTCTTAACTTCATACCTTACATCTTAGGCAAGAACTCCTTCTTTGATCGAACCATCTTGAACACCTTCAAGATCATGTTTAAGGTATATGCTCATTTGAAAGTACCATTGCCGCTTTTGATCTATCCTCGTAGATCTTGATGCTCAATGTTCAAGTAGCTTAATCCAGGTTTTCCATTGAAAACACTTTTCAAATAACCCTATATATTTTCCGTAAAATCATTTCGATCAACAATATGTCAATAACATATACTCACCAGAAATTTATAGTGCTCCCACTCACTTCTTTTTGAAATACAAGTTTTCATAAATTTGTATAAACCCAAAATCTTTGATCATCTTATCAAAGTACATATTCCAACTCCGAGATGCTTACTCCGCCCTTAGAAGGATCGCTGAGCCAAAGATACCTTTTAGCATCCTTAGGATCGACAAGAACTTTCTGATTGTATCACATACAACCTTTCGTCACGAAGACCGTAAGGAAACTCGCTTTTGACATCCATCCGCCAGATTTCATAAATGCGGCTAATGCTAACATGATTCCGCCGATTTAAGCATCGCTAATTAATGAGAAAATCTCATCGTAGTCAACTCCTTGAACTTGTGAAAACTTTTCGCCACAAGTCGAGCTTCATAGACGGTGACATCACCGCCCACGCCCTGCCTTCTTCTTAAAGATCCATTTATCTCAATGGCTTGTCGATCATCGGCAAGTCCACCAAAGTCCATGCTTTGTTCTCGATACATGGATCCTATCTCGGATTTCATGGCTTCTAACCATTTGTCGGAATTTGGGCCCACCATTGCTTCTCCATAGCTTGTAGGTTCATTGTTGCTAGCAACATGACCTTCAAGACAGGATTACCGCATTCACTCTAAAGCAAGACGCATCCTTGTCACCCCACGAGGTACGGTAGTGACTTGATCCAAGTTTCATGATCACTATCATAAGCTTCTACTTCAATTGGTAGGTGCCACAGAACAACTTCCGTGCCTCCGCTACATACTTGTTGAAGTGATGGTTCAATAAACTCATCAAGTCTCCACCATCCTCCCACTCAACTTTTCGAGACAAACTTTTCCTCGAGAAAGGACCCATTCAAGAAACAACCCTATTGTTTTCGGATCTGAATTAGGAGGTATGCCCAACTGTTTTGGGTGTCCTATGAAGATGCATTTTATCCGCTGGGTTCGAGCTTGTCAACCTGAAACTTTTTCACATAAGCGTCAGAGTCTCCAAACTTTAAGAAATGACAACTTAGGTTTCTAAACCATAGTTCATACGGTGTCATCTCAACGGAATTACGTGGTGCCCTATTTAAAGTGAATGTGGTTGTCTCTAATGCCTAACCCATAAACGATAGTGGTAATTCGATAAGAGATATCATGGTACGCACCATATCCAATAGGTGCAACTATGATGTTCGGACACACCATCAAACTATGGTGTTCCAGGCGTATTAATTGTGAAACAATTTCCACAATGTCTTAATTATACAAAGTTCAGAATCTTAGATACTCATCTCTATGATCATATCATAGACATTTCATCCTCTTGTTACGATGATCTTCAACTTCACTCTGAAATTACTTGAACCATTCAATAATTCAGACTTGTGTTTCATCAAGTAAATATACTCAACATTTACTCTAATCATCCGTGAAGTAAGAACATAACGATATTCATCGATGCCTCAAGACTCATTGGAATGCACACATCAAATGTGTTACTTCCACAAGTTGCTATCTTGTTCCATCTACCGAGGCTTTTCACTATCTGTGGTATGATTTGCATATCTCAAGTGATTCAAAATCAAGTGAGTCCAAACAATCCATCTGCATGGAGTTTCTTCATGCATATACACCAATAGACATGGTTCGCATGTCTCAAACTTTTCAAAACGAGTGAATCCAAAGATCCATCAACATGGTGAAGGAAATATGCCCTAGAGGCAATAATAAAGTTATTATTTATTTCCTTATTTCATGATAAATGTTTATCATTCATGCTAGAATTGTATTAACCGGAAACATGATACATGTGTGAATGCATAGACAAAACAATATGTCACTAGTATGCCTCTACTAGACTAGCTTGTTAATCAAAGATGGTTATGTTTCCTGACCATGAACAAAGAGTTGTTATATGATTAACAAGGTCACATCATTAGTAGAATGATCTGATTGACATGACCCATTCCATTAGCTTAGCACACGATCGTTTAGTATGTTGCTACTGCTTTTATCCATGACTTATACATGTTCCCGTAATTATGAGATTATGCAACTCCCTGCTATCGGAGGAACACTTTGGTGCTACCAAACGCCACAACGTAATCGGGTGATTATAAAGGAGTACTAAGGTGTCTCCAAAGGCGATGTTGGGTTGGCATATTTCGAGATTAGGTTTTGTCATCCGATTGTCGGAGAGGTATCTTCGGCCTCTCGTAATACATCATCAAGCCTTTGCAAGCATTACAACTAATGAGTTAGCTGTGAGATGATGTATTATGGAACGAGTAAAGAGACTTGCCGTAACGTAGATTGAACTAGGTATTGATACCGACGATCAATCTCGGCAAGTAACATACCGATGACAAAGGGAACAACGATGTTGTTATGCGGTCTCGACCGATAAAGATCTTCGAGAATATGTAGGAACCAATATGGGCATCCAGGTCCCTCTTGTTGGTTATTGACCGAGAATAGTTCTAGGTCATGTTCTACATTGTTCTCAACCGTAGGGTCCGCACGCTTAAGGTTTCGGCGATGCTTATTATGAGTTTATGTATTTTGATGTACCGAAGAAGTTCGAGTCCCTATGTGATCACGGACATGACGAGGAGTCTCTCAAATGGTTGAGACATAAAGATTGATATATTGAAGCCTATATTTGGAGTTCGAATGGTTCCGTGAAAACAGGAATTTACCGGAGTACCGGAGGTTACGGAACTTCCTGGAGGTAAATGGGCCTTAGTGGGCCTTGGTGGAAAGGAGAAAGGGCCAGCCCTAGGTGGTCAGGCTCCCCTCTTCCCTAGTCCCACTAGGACTAGGAAAGGGGGCCGCCCTCTCTCTTTCCTCCCGTGAATCCTATTCCAACTAGGATTGAGGGGAATCCTACCCCAGAGGGAGTAGGACTCCCTCTGCTTCCCTTGGCCGGCCGCCCCTCCCCTTGCTCCTTTATATACGGGGCAGGGGCACCCTAGACACACAAGTATTGATCTACGGATCGCTCTTAGCTGCAGCGGTGCCCCCCTCCACCATATTCCACCTCGGTCATACCGTCGCAAGCTTAGGCGGCCTCGCCGGTGAAACATCAAGATCGCTACCACGCCGGCAGGTCGACGAACTCTCCCTCGACACTCGGCTGATCGGAGTACGAGGACGCCATCGAGCTGTACGTGTCAAGAACTGGGGCGCCGGAGTAACGCGCCGGATCGGTCGGATCGCGAGGAGAACGTAGACGACTACTTCCTCTACGCTAGATCGCCCGCTTCGGGTCACAAGGGTATGTGGACAACACTCTCCTCTCTCTGCTATTCATCACCATGATCTTGCGCGCGAGGGAAATTTTTGAAATTACTACGCTACCCAACAAAGGGCATCCGAGCCAGGTTTTTATGGTTTGATGTTTTGCACGAGTAGAACACAAGTGAGTTGTGGGCTTACAAGTCATACTACCTACCAGATGTCATACTTTGGTTCAGCGGTATTGAGATGAAGCGCCCAGACCGACATTACGCAGACGCTTACGCGAGACTGGTTTCACCGCCACGAGCACTCGCTGCTTAAAGGTGACCGTGGGTGCCTGCCTCTCTCACTTTAGTTGAACTGAGGCTATACGCGTCCTTGAGAAGGTTAAACGGAGTCTATTTGACGAAGTATCGCTGTGGTTTTGATGCGAGGTGAGATCGGGTTCTTGCTTAAGCCCGTAGCAGCCACGTAAAATTTGCAACAACAAAGTAGAGGACGCCTAACTTGTTTTTGCAGGCATGTTGTGATGTGATATGGTCAAGACGTGATGCTATATTTTATTGTATGAGATGATCATGTTTTGTAACCGGTTATCGCAATCGGCAGGAGCCATATGGTTGTCGCTTATTGTATGCAATGCATCGCTTCGTAATGCTTTACTTTATCACTAAGCTGTAGAGATAGTCGAGAAGCATAAGATTGGCGTAGACGACAACGATGCTACGATGGAGATCAAGGTGTCGCTACCGTGACGATGGTGATCATGGTGTTGCCAGCAGAGATGAAGATCACGAAGCACAAGATGATGATGACCATATCATATCACTTATATTGATTTGCATGTGATGTTTATCCTTTATGCATCTTATCTTGCTTTGATTGGCGGTAGCATTATAAGATGATCTCTCACTAAATTATCAAGAAGTGTTCTCCCGAGTATGCACTGCTGCTAAAGTTCGTCGTGTCCAGCACACCACGTGATGATCGGTGTGATAAGTTTCCACGTCCATCTACAACGGGTGCAAGCCAGTTTTGCACACGCAGAATACTCGGTTATACTTGACGCCCTAGCATATGCAGATATGGCCTCTAACACGGAGACCGAAGGTCGAAAGCGTGAATCATATAGTAGATATGATCAACATAAGATGTTCACCATTGAAACTACTCCATTTCACGTGATGATCGGTTATGGTTTAGTTGATTTGGATCACGTGATCACTTAGATGACTAGAGAGATGTTTTTCTAAGGGAGTTCTTAAGTAATATGATTAATTGAACTTAAATTTATCATGAACTTAGTACCGATAGTATCTTGCTTGTTTATGTTTGATTGTAGATAGATGGCTCGTGCCGTTGTTCCGCTGAATTTTAATGCGCCTTGAGAAAGCAAAGTTGAAAGATGATGGTAGTAATTACACGGATCGGGTCCGAATCTCGAGATTATCCTCATTGCTGCACGTAAGAGTTACGCCCCGATGCACCACCGGGTGCCAGCTCGCTGTCCTGATGCAACCGACGACGCGAAGAACGTTTGGCAGAGCAAAGCTGATGACTACTTATAGTTCAAGGTGCTATGCTTTACGGCTTAGAACCGGGACTTCAACGACGCTTGAACGTCATGGAGCATATGAGATGTTCCAGGAGTTGAAGTTAATATTCCAACAGAATGCCCGGATTGAGAGATATGAAGTCTCCAATAAGTTCTATAGCTGCAAGATGGAGGAGAATAGTTCTGTTAGTGAGCACATACTCAGAATGTCTGGGTACTACAATCACTTGACACAATTGGGAGTTAATCTTCCAGATGATTGTGTCATTGACAGAATTCTTCAATCACTGCCACCAAGCTACAAAGGCTTCGTGATGAACTATAATATGCAAGGGTTAGTAAAGACTATACCTGAGCTCTTCGCAATGCTAAAAGCTGCGGAGGTAGAAATCAAGAAGGAGCATCAAGTGTTGATGGTCAATAAGACCACTAGTTTCAAGAAGAAAGGCAAAGGGAAGAAGAAGGAATCTCAAGAAGAACAAAGAAGTCGTTGTTGTCAGAGAAGAAACCCAAGTCCGGACCTAAGCCCTGAAACTCGAGTGCTTCTACCGCAAGCAGATCGGTCACCGAAGCGGAACTGCCCCAAGTATTTGGCGGATAAGAAGGATGGCAAGGTGAACAAAGGTATATGTGATATACTTGTTATTGATGTGTACCTTACTAGAGCTTGCAGAGCACTGGTATTTGATACCGGTTCTGCTGCTAATATTTGCAACTCAAACAGGGACTACGGATTGCTTAACACCGCAAAGGACGAGGTGACTATGCTGTGGAAATGGTTCCAAAGTCGATGTGATCGCGGTCGGCACGCTACCTCTACATCTACCTTCGGGATTAGTTTTAGACCTAAATAATTGTTATTTGGTGCCTCGCGTGAGCATGAACATTATATCTGGATCTTGTTTAATGCGTAGACGGTTATTCATTTAAATCAGAGAATAATGGTTGTTCTATTTATATGAGTAATATCTTTTATGGTCATGCACCCTTGAGAAATGGTCTATTTTTGATGAATCTCGATAGTAGTGATACACATATTCATAATGTTGAAACCAAAAGATGCAGAGTTGATAATGATAGTGCAACTTATTTGTGGCACCGCCATGAGGTCATATCGGTGTAAAGCGATGAAGAAACTCCATATCGATGGACTTTTGGAGTCACTTGATTATGAATCACTTGGCACTTGCGTAACCGTGCCTTTATGGGCAAGATGACTAGAACCCCGCTCTCCGGTACTATGGAGAGAGCAACAGATTTGTTGGAAATCATACATACGTATGTATGTGGTCCGGCGAATATTGAGGCTCGTGGCGGATATCGTTATTTTCTCACCACACAGATGACTTAAGCAAGATATGGGTATATCTACTTAATGAAACATAAGTCTGAAACATTTGAAAAGTTCAAAGAATTTCAGAGTGAAGTTGAAAATCATCGTAACAAGAAAATTAAATTTCTACGATCCGATCGTGGAGGTGAATATTTGAGTTACGAAGTTTGGTCTACATTTGAAACAATGCGGAATAGTTTCAAAACTCACGCTCACCCGAACACCACAACCGTAATGGTGTGTCCGAACGTCGTAATCGTATTTTACTAGATATGGTACGATCTATGATGTCTCTTACAGATTTACCGCTATCGCTTTGGGGTTATGCTCTAGAGACGGCCGATTCACAATGAATAGAACACCGTCGAACTGCTGAGACGACGCCTTTATGAACTGTGGTTTGGCAAGAAACCAAAGTTGTCGCTTAAAAGTTTGGGGATGCGATGCTTACGTGAAAAGGCTTCAACCCGATAAGCTCGGAACCCAAATCGGAGAAAT
>JAHHZJ010001209.1:0-23331 GCA_021437245.1 Aegilops speltoides | reverse complement strand
AGCCTGCTTCCACCATAAAATCATCGGATGGCCACTCACAAGCTCAGACATTTGCGCCCCTCGGCAGCTTTAACATCTTGCTCACGTATAGCAATCCTTGGCCCTTTCTTTGCCGAGGAACCACCTTGGTACATTCTTCTAAGCATATTTCTTTTTCTGAAAATTTCTAAAATTTTAGTAACTTCAAAATAAAAGTGAATAAAACTAAATAAGATTGATAGCAACTACTCCTACAAGTGCCTAGAGCCCATATCATGCATTGGAATTACTTGGGACCTCAGAAATTTAACATGCAAGCTCAAGAACATGGTCACCTAAGCAGCAAAAATTTGCAATGAATAAAGCACTAGAACAAAAACTAATTGGACCAATGGAGGAGTCACATACCAAGCAACAATCTCCCAAAGCAGTTTTGTGAATGGAGCTTTGAGCTAAGAGATCAATAATCGCAGCAAAACGAGCTAGAACTCGTGCTTGAGCTGGATGGGGATTTTTTGGGTAGAAGATGAAGTGTGTGGGTGCTGGCATAAGTGGAGGGTGGCCACGAGGGCCCACGAGACAGGGGGCGCCCTATAGGGGGGCGCCTCTCGTGGCCTCGGTGCTTGCCCTCCCGCAGTGTTTTCAAGGCCTAAAATCCTCAAATAATCCATAAAAAATCATACTAAATTTGCAGGCATTTGGAGCACTTTTATTTTCAAACTATTTTTAATGCACGATAATTCGTAAAAATGATGAATAATACTATCTTTGCTTTATTTATTCTAAATAATAGAAAGTAAAAGAGGGCATGTAAGGTTGTGCCTTCTAGTTTCATCCATCTCGTGATCATCAAAATGAATCCACTAACAAGGTTGGCCAAGTCTTGTTAACAAACTCATTCCGAATAACACGGAACCGGGAAAATTTCAAATAACACTAAGTTACCTCAACGGGGATATGAAAATCCCCAATAATAAGAATATCATACTTTTTCTTGACAATAGGAAGAGGAAATTCAAAACCTCCAAAAATGATAGTTGGAACTTTTTCAATAGAATTGATGCTATGAACTTGAGATTGTTTCCTCGGAAAGTGTACCATATGCTCATTACCGTTAACATGAAAAGTGACATTGCCTTTGTTGCAATCAATAACAGCCCCCGCAGATAAGAAAAGGTCTACCAAGTATAATAGACATACTATCGCCCTCGAATATCAAGAATAACAAAGTCCTTTAAGATAGTGACATTTGCAACCACAACAGTACATCCTCACAAATACCGACATGTATAGCAATTGATTTATCAGCCATTTGCAAAGATATTTCAAGAGGTGTCAACTTATTCAATTCAAGTCTATGATATAAAGAGAGAGGCATAACACTAACACCGCTCCAAGATCACATAAAGCGTTCTAACATAATTTCTTTTAATGGAGCATGGTATAGTTGGTACCCCTGGATCTCCAAGTTTCTTTGGTATTCCACCCTTAAAAGTGTAATTATCAAGCATGGTGGAAATTTCAGCTTTCGGTATCTTTCTTTTATTTGTGATGATATCCTTCATATACTTAGCATAAGGATTTACTTTCAGCATATCAATTAAGCGCATACGTAAGAAAATAGGTCTAATCATTTCACCAAAGCGCTCAAAATCCTCATCATCCTTTGACTTGGAAGGTTTAGGAGGAAAGGACATGGGTTTCTGAACCCATGGTTCTCTTTCTTTACCATGCTTCCTAGCAACAAAATCTCTCTTATCATAACATTGATTCTTTGATTGTGGGTTATCAAGATCAACAGCAGGTTCATTCTCTACATCCTTGTTTTTGCTAGGTTGAGCATCAACATGAACATTATCATTAACATTATCACTAGGTTCATGTTCATCACCTGATTGAGTTTCAGCATCAGAAATAGAAATATCATTGGCATTCTCAGGTGTGTCTACAGTAGGTTCACTAGAAGCATGCAAAGTCCTATCATTTTTCTTTTTATTCTTCTTAGAAGAACTAGGTGCCTCTAAATTGTTTCTCTGAGAATCTTGCTCGACTCTCTTAGGGTGGCCTTCAAGATACAAAGTTTCCTGGGTCATTCTACCAGTTCTAGTAGCCACTCTAACAGCAAAGTCATTTTTATTGTTCAATTCATCAAGCAAATCATTTTGAGCTTTGAGTACTTGCTCGGCATGAGTAGCAACCATAGAAGCATATTTGCTAACGCAGTGAAGTTCATCTTTAACTCTACCCAGATTATCACTTACACGTCCTATCTCGAAAGCATTATTCTTTAACTCTCTACCAACATAAGCATTAAAACTTTCTTGTCTAGCCATAAAGTCATAATATTCATCTAAGCTTGGGCTATGAAATTTAGTAGAGGGTATTTCAACTTTATCATATCTATAGAGAGAATTTACCTTTACTACCTGTGTCGGGTTATCAAGACAATGTGGTTCTTCAGGTGGTATATTAAGACCATGTATTTCTTCAATAGGAGGTAAATTCTTAACATCTTCAGCTTTAATAACTTTTTCTTTCATTGATTTCTTTGCCTCTTGCACATCTTCAGGAATGAGAAATAAAACACCTCTCTTCTTTGGAGTGGGTTTAGGAATAGGCTCAGGAGTTGGCCCAATTGGTTCAAGAATTACTTCAAGAACTGGCTCAGGAAGAGTCCAATTATTTTCATTAGTCGACATATTATTCAATAGTATTTCAGCTTCGTCGACTGTTCTTTCCCTGAAAACACAATCAGCACAACTATCCAATTAGTCCTTGGAAGCATCGGTTAGTCCATTATAAAAGATAAAAAGTATTTCATTTTTCTTAAGAGGATGATCAGGCAAAGCATTAAGTAACCGGAGAAGCCTCCCCCAAGCTTGTGGGAGACTCTCTTCTTTGATTTGCACAAAATTATATATTTCCGGCAAGGCAGCTTGTTTCTTATGAGCAGGGAAATATTTAGCAGAGAAGTAATAAATCATATCCTGGGGACTACGCACACAACCAGGAGCAGGAGAATTGTACCAAGTCTTAGCATCACCCTTTAATGAGAACAGAAATATCTTAAGAATATAAAAATAGCGAGACTTCTCGTCATGAGTAAATAGGGTGGCTATATCATTCAACTTGTAAGATGTGCCACAACAGTTTCAGATTCAAGGCCATAAAAAGCATTAGACTCAACTAAAGTAATAATTTCAGGATCAATAGAGAATTCATAATCCTTATCAGTAACACAGATAGGTGAAGTAGCAAAAGCAGGATCGGGTTTCATTCTAGCATTAAGAGACTGCTGCTTCCATTTAGCTAATAATTTCTTAAGATCATATCTATCATTGCAAGCGAAGATTTCCCTAGCAGCTTCTTCATTCATAACATAACCCTTAGGAACAACAGGTAATAGATAATCATTGGGAGGACCTTCATCATCACTATCATCAGTAATAGGATCTTCAGTAATTTAATTCCCCCTAACTCTAGCAAGTTGTTCATCAAGAAATTAACCTAATGGCAAAGTAGTATCACGCACAGAAGTAGTTTCATCATGCATAGCAGAAGTGGCATCATCAATAACATGCGACATATCAGAATTCATAGCAGTAGCAGGTTTAGGTGTCGCAAGCCTACTAATAACGAAAGGAGAATCTAGTGTTGAGGGAAAAATAGTAGTTCGATCATCTTTCAAGTTCTTCATAGTGATCAACAGATATAAATCCCAAGTGACTCAGTGAATATAGCTATGCTCCCCGGCAACGGCGCCAGAAATTAGTCTTGATAACCCACAAGTGTAGGGGATCGCAATAGCTTTCAAGTGTAAAGTATTCAACCCAAATTTATTGATTCGACACAAGGGGAGCCAAAGAATATTCTTGAGTATTAGCAGTTGAGTTGTCAATTCAACCACGCCTAGATAACTTAGTATCTGTAGCAAAGTATTTAGTAGCAAAAGTGGTATGATAATAAAGGTAACGGTAGCAACAGTAAAGATAAATGTTTTGGGGTTTTGTAGTAGTTGTAACAAAGAGTAACGGAAAAGTAAATAAGAGATGAACAATATATGAAAAGCTCATAGGCAATGGATCAGTGATGGATAATTATGCCGGATGCGATCCCTCATGCAATAGTTATAACATAGGGTGATATAGAACTAGCTCCAATTCATCAATGTAATGTAGGCATGTATTCCGTAAATAGTCATACGTGTTTATGGAAAAGAACTTGTATGACATCTTTTGTCCTACCCTCCCGTGGAAGTGGGGTCCTAGCAGAAACTAAGGAATATTAAGGCCTCCTTTTAATATAGAACTAGAACAAAGCATTAGCACATAGTGAATACATGAACTGCTCAAACTACGGTCATCACCGAGAAGTATCCCGATTATTGTCACTTCGGGGTTGTCGGGTCATAACACATAATAGGTGACTATAGACTTACAAGATAGGATCAAGAACACACATATATTCATGAAAACATAAAAGGTTTGGATCTGAAATCATGGCACTCGGGCCCTGGTGACAAGCATTAAGCATAGCAAAGTCATAGCAACATCAATCTCAGAACATAGTCGATACTAGGGATCACACCCTAACAAAACTAACTTGATTACATGGTAAATCTCATCCAACCCATCACCGTCCAGCAAGCCTATGATTGAATTACTCACGCACGGCGGTGAGCATCATGAAATTGGTGATGGAGGATGGTTGATGATGACGACAGCGACGAATCCCCCTCCCCGGAGCCCCGAACGGACTCCAGATCAGCCCTCCCGAGAGAGATTAGGGCTTGGCAGCGGCTCCGTGTCGTAAAACGCAATAATTTCTCTCTGATTTTTTTCCTCCGCGAAACAGAATATATGGAGTTGGAGTTGAGGTTGGTGGAGGTCTAGGGGGCCCACGAAATAGGAGGTCACGCTTAGGGGCGCCTGCCTCGTGGACAGTCAGGGCCCCTAGCATTGATTCTTTCGCCAAAATTTTATTAATTCCAAAAAGTGCCTCCGTGATTTCCGTGACATTGCGAGAACTTTTTCTTTTCTACACATAAAACAACATCATGGCGCTTCACTGAAAACAAATACATCCGGTTAGTTTCATTCAAATCATGCAAGTTAGAGTCCAAAACAAGGGCAAAAGTGTTTGGAAAAGTAGATACGTTGGAGACGTATCATCTGACGCAAAGTATTTCATTTTCATTTGGCTGACGAGTGTGCACTGCAGCTAGAAGTCCGTGGTTTGATTCCCCACATACACATAATTTTGGTTTTTATTTCTTTCTCCACTGAGAGGTAGGACCGCATAGATAGATAAAGAACACGAGCTGATGAGGCGCATGCGGACTTTCTGATTGGTCAACCAGACAAATACAGAGCTATACGCTGAGCCAGTGACCGTATAATCACCATATCTCGTATACAATGATCAGTGTGAGCCATGAAGACAAGTTCGATGACCGCCAATGCATTTTACTCGGTAATAAATGACCATGATTGAAGGGGAATCCAAATTTCCTTCGTCTTCTGTCCTTGAGCTCTTGACAAACCAATGCACTATACGGTTGTCCGGCCACTCCACCCCAGAGCTCTCACCAAGCATCGTTCATGCCACCGCGCCACACACTAACCGGTAAGGAAGCGATGGCATCCCGCCGCGCCGAGTTCCTCGCTGCCCATGACCGCACACAAAATGGTAGGGAAGCGATGGCATCCCGCCGTGCTGAGTTCATCGCCGCTTGCGACCTCACACCTATGTGGGAGGAAGTTGAAGTTGCCGAGGCCAAATGGGTGGTAGAGCAAGATGCGGCCAAAGCCGCATAGAGGGAGCGGAAAAGTCAGAAAGCACTCAAGAAAAGAGAGGCCAGTCCCCGCAAGAAAGAAGAGGACGCAAGGCACGCAAGGAGAGGTCGGGAGATCAAGCACGGGGTATCGCCGACAAAGCCGAAGGAGAACGACGGCACTGCCAAGATGTGAGAAGTAGTAGTACTAGTAGTTAGTGTGTGTGTCTGTGTCTGAGTACGAGCATGTACCAGTACTACTAGTCACTACTGTAGTTTTTAGAGCAAATTACCAGTACATTATCCTAGACTCAATGGAAAAATTCCTATCATATGCATCAAAAATGTCATCTCTTTCTCTATAGGAATTGATATGCATGTCATCTCACTTCCTATGATTTTCATATTCCTATAAAATTCCTATCCTATGAACGAAAGGAGGCCTCTATTGAGTAACTCATCGTAGCTAGCAAGATCGCTGGTATAGTAGTTTTCTTCAAGAAGCGGAATTCAACGAAGTCATGATGGTTCCTTTGTCCAAGCAACTTCAAAGTGGGAAATGTTGGGCGTGTGATTTGACAGCTCATTAGTCATTATTATCAAGGGCGTGACGACCGGGTGACTCTCCTTGAGTTCTCAAGGCATGGCAAGTGGACCAGATGGTCGACGTCCCACATGTTGGCGAACGGAAGTATTCTTTTCGATATCGAGGAGCAAGGAAACCGCGTGGTATAGTATCACTGCTGATTGGTTCTCAAAAAAATAGTATCACTGTTGATTTATATTTATCTTTTATTTCTGATCAATGCTAGCGTTTCAACTCCTTACGACGAAGAGTGCCAAACACGGCATGTGTTCGATGTCCCACACGTCAGCGAAAGGAGTGGGACATGAACAACGTGGTAGAGCCCAGCGCAAAAAAAACAGTGTGGTAGAGCATCTCCACTTCTTCCACTTCTGGGTCGGAGACCACACGTAGTAGTACTAGTGGTATGAATGATACAAAGTGCAACCTGGAGAGAAAGACACGTCTAGTTGGAAGGTCTCGGGACATACACGTAAACAAATATAAAAGCTAATATGTGCCTCCAACTAATATAGTAGTAGCAGAGTACTAAGGCACGTACTCCATAACGTCACCGTGCATTGCACGTACAACATTTAGTGGTATACGTAGTAAGAGACAAATGCCACCCAAGAGTTCCCTTCTCAACCCACTTTTGGGTGTTTGGTAGAGTGTATGGAGGGTGCATGAGTCCACACTAGTTTAGCACAAATACACTAGAAGCATGCATGAAGAGAGCATGCATGAAGAGGGGTGTTGAGTTGAGCATGCATGAAGAGGGAACAACTATGCTGAGACGAGAACGCAACCAAACACACCCTATATGCCACGTATGTTCATACCATTTGTGCCTTTCTACTTCACTTACTGCGCTACATTACTCAGGTTTGTACGTCCACTCCTGGATACATGTCTGTCTCGTAGTTCCAGTCCCACGTGTTCTTCATATAGATGGAACGATCCTTGCATGACACGTGCACCTTGATGCTAGATGTCTCGCATGTTGGCAAAAGGATGAACAAACTCACGTAAAAATAGAGTTGAAGAACATAGATTCCCGACGACCGAGAAGGAGCAAGGAACCTCATGGTGGAGTGTCTGCACTCATAATATTTTATATTATTCAGCGATATAAAATCAACCAATCATCTCCACAGTGGACTGGAAGAGTACGAAACATGGCAGTCCAGTGTAGTTACATCATACTAGTACATGGCTAACCCACGCTATCACCATGTTTCATGGCTTCCGTGCGACACCTATCTCTAGTACTCCAAAGAGTCTCGATCGCCGCTCCCTCCTCGCCTATCCGAAAGTGCAAGCAATGGCGGCTTTTGCCGCCTATTGAGGTCGGTTAACTCATTACATGTTAGCGACATGCCAAGAGCATTCTAAAAATTCCTTTCACGCTCAGTTTTCAAAAAGAAAAATCCTTTCACGCATTTAATTTGATTGTATGCTTTGAGCAACTTGCATGTCCTATACTGCTCCTGCTTGGAAACTCTAACTTAGCTAGAGGTTAGACTAACTCATGACTAACCCTGAACTAACTATAGCCAAAGAGGTGTTTGGGTGACAGAGTTAGATCGACAATAAATGCACTTGATGGAGAGAGAAGTGATTTTTCAGTGGTCCCAATGAGAACTATCTCCAGTTAGCACCTCTTTGGTGGGATAGTTTTTTATGGTGGGTTCGGTGCAAGTTGCTCCAATTTAAGCCCTCATGCTTGGATACTTTAGGGCTATTTGAGCCCCAACTAGCTCAAACTAACTCTAACCCATGGATCCAAACAGGGCCTATGGCCAGCCTCGACGCGAGCAGCTTGCGCACCGAAGCGGCGCTCACGCCGTCAAGGCCGCTTCAAAGCCGCACCAAAGAGAGGTCACCGCTCGCTCCGGCATTAATGCGCACCGATGCTCCAGTATGACGTGGACCGCTTTCACATGGGAAGCGCAGGCGGCAAGGGAGTATAGGTTTTGAACCGCTTGTGTGTAGTATCGTAGTTTGCAAAACTACTCAATTATTGCACTCCGCTTCCTAAGAAATTGTGGTAAAAAACGTTACTCCACAGCCCGCTTCTTCTCCTTCCTCTTCCATCACACGCACGTCCGCAGAAGCGACCGTCAACCCTTATATAGGAGCGCTTAGCACAAAAGATGCATGCATGACCACTAAAATTTCCAGATTAAAGCGCGCCCGCAGAGTATGGCGATGTTGTTACCTTCGCCGTGCTATGGCTACCGGGCGACGGCGACTCAGAGAAGAGGCGGCGGAGGGGAATGAATGCAGCTATTGTTTGGGTTCGCTGTCCGCTTAAATAAATGTGCAGATCACGGTACCTGGTGCACAAATTGTAACATACATGTCCGCTATGGGCGCCACGAATCGTGTGTGTGTGTGTGAGATTCTCGAGAGACAGAGTTCGTGTGTGCGACTCTACTCTTCGGACATGTACTCAACCTTTTGCATCAAGATATAAGTATAATGGTATTACTTTAGCTAGTGATTTACGTGGCCATGTTAACGTGGTTGTGTAAAAATGTCACTTCATGCTCGTGATTTGCGTTATATAATTACAGGCAAGATGCTCGTGCATTGCACGGAACATCAATATGCATTTTTTTTACAAAACACCTATTGTGATTGACCCATGCAGGAGTAATCCCATGTGTAAAACTAATGATATCTCGAGAATTTTATCGAAAATTGGTATCTCGAGAATGTCATCGAAAAATGAAAGATGAGAGCTAAAGTGAGGAGGAGGAGCGTGGTGGTGATCGGTGGTTGGAATGGGCGAAGGCATGGGGATGGATTTGCGCCGGCAAAGTGCAATGCCACCATGCTAGATTGTTCCGAGACTTTTTTAATTGCTCAAAGAATGAGGTTGTGGGAGATAAGGATGTGGAGAGAGGTGCGGGTATCTTTTGTAAAATTATCACAGTTTGCTTTCCATCCGTCAGATATAGATCAGACGGTCTATATTACAAGATGGCAGGCACACCATCATTGCCAACTCGGTTTTTTATAAGGGTATAGATGATGAGTTTGCTAACTACTAAAGTAAAGTGGAATTTGTCCATGTTATACAAGTAAATTAAGTTGATTATTTATCATACGGGTAAGGTTGGATGAAGGGTGGTAGGAACAAATGCTCCGCCTAGAGCATGTGTGTGTGTGTGAGAGAGAGAGAGAGATGGAGTCTTAGTGTGTGTGTGTGTGTGTGATGGAGTCTTAGTGTGTGTGTGTGTGTGTGTGTGTTTGTGTGTGTGGGGGGGCGTGGTGTATGCGTGTGTGTGTGTGTGTGTGTTTGTGTGTGTTTATGCAGTGTGTGTGTGTGTGTGTGTGTGGGGTCCCTGGGTCGATGTAATTTAAGTGTGCATGGCTTCATCATAGAGAGGTGATGTGTATGGCAGAGGCCACCAACGATGGGGTGCGAGAGAGAAAATTCCCATAGAGAGGGAAGGGAAGGTGTGTGCGCGTGAGAGGAGTCGACATCGAGAGAACGTGTTTGTTCGAGAGACACCGAGGAAGACTACTATATATCGATGGTGCATGTAGGCGGGAATTAAACGAAGGGATGGTCTTATTGGTTTCGGGGATATAGGGAAGAGTGAGAGGGGGTAGCTAGAAGGAGATTGTTATGTGAGTGTGTGTTTTACCCATCCAAAGGGAAGTTATGTGCACACAAGAAGAGAATGATTCGATGTGGCGTTAGGGTTGAGGGTAATTAACTACGTATGGAGACATAGAGACCTTGAACATGCATGTGTGAGAGGTATACATGTATACGTGGGATGTGTGTGTGTGTGTGCGTGCATGATCGAGATAAAAGTAAGAAGACATAAGTCATAAGATGAACGACATGGGAGAGATGGATCGATATGACAATATGCATGCATGTGAGAATGCAGGGAAGAAGGCCCGACAATTGAGCATGTGTTTTTGTCTTTAAGAGATAGTGGAGTGGGCTAGAGCATGCATCTATGGCGAGCAGAGGGAGTGAGGCACAATGATTGTGCAAAAGAGATCAACCTATAAATGCATATGTATGGAGAGACATATATAACGTGGGTGATAGGAAGCAAGATCAAGGTAAGTAGAAAAAAATGTCGACGGAGAAACTACAGATAGATACAGAGATGGAGATGCTAGCTAGAGGGACATCCGCTAGTTTGAGTGTTGGAGATGACCGCCGGGTGGTTCAGAGGGTGAAGTTATGTGTGTGAGAGAGCAAGATAAAAAGAGGGCACTTGACTGCATGTAGAGAGAAACATATGTAGTGTGCGTGATAGGAAGCAAGAGTGAGGGCGAGAAAGAAGGTTGATGGAGAAACAGATAAATAGAAAGATAAAGATGCTAGCTAGTGTGCGTTAGAGATATGTAACGCCCGGATAATTAGGCTACAGTAAACTCTCCTAATGATGCCATGTCATCTTTGATTACTGTTGCTAAACTTTCGTAAGTTCAAACCGATCCAGAAATCAATTAAAAAAATGGCAAACAACAAATGTTTTTAGAAGTTGAAACAAAAATGTTCAAACAGTGCGAAAAATGACATAAATAATTATGGTGTAGAAGACACGATTTTATAAAATACCTAAATGCCCTAAATTAAATAAAACAGAAAAAGGAAAAGAAAAATAAAGAAAAGAAAGAAAGAAAGAGAAGGGAAACCCCCCCCCCCCAAACCCCCCGGGCCAACTTGAAGGAAATATGCCCTAGAGGCAATAATAAATTTATTATTTATTTCCTCATATCATGATAAATGTTTATTATTCATGCTAGAATTGTATTAACCGGAAACATGATACATGTGTGAATACATAGACAAACATAACGTCACTAGTATGCCTCTACTTGACTAGCTCATTAATCAAAGATGGTTATGTTTCCTAACCATAGGCATGTGTTGTCGTTTTATTAATGGGATCACATCATTAGGAGAATGATGTGATTGACATGACCCATTCCGTTAGCCTAGCACTTGATCGTTTAGTATATTGCTATTGCTTTCTTCATGCCTTATACATGTTCCCGTAACTATGAGATTATGCAACTCCTGCTTACGGAGGAACACTTTGGTGCTACCAAATGTCACAACGAATCGGGTGATTATAAAGGAGTACTACAGTGTCTCCAAAGGTACATGTTGGGTTGGCGATTTCGAGATTAGGTTTTGTCACCCGATTGTCTGAAAGGTATCTCCGGCACTCTCGGTAATGCACATCACTATAAGCCTTGCAAGCAATGTGACTAATGAGTTAGTTATGGAATGATGCATTACATAACGAGTAAAGAGACTTGCCGGTAACGAGATTGAACTAGGTATTGATACCGACGATCAATCTCGCAAGTAACATACCGATGACAAAGGAACAACGACGTTGTTATGCGGTTCGACCGATAAAGATCTTCAGAGAATATGTAGGAGCCAATATGGGCATCCGTGTTCCGCTTATTGGTTATTGACCGAGAATAGTTCTAGGTCATGTCTACATAGTTCTCGAACCCGTAGGGTCCGCACGCTTAAGGTTTCGGCGATGCTTTATTATGAGTTTATAAGTTTTGATGTACCGGTTTATTTGGAGTCTCGGATGTGATCACGACATGACGAGGAGTCTCAAATGGTCGAGACATAAAGATTGATATATTGAAGCCTATGTTTGACATCGAAGTGTTCCGTGAAATCGGCATTTTACCGAGTACCGGGTTACTGAACCTCCCGGGGTTATTGGGCCTACATGGGCCATAAGGGAGAAGAGGAGAGGAGGCAAGAGGTGGGCCGCCTCCCTCCCTAGTCCGAATAGGACAGGAGAGGGGGCGCGCCTTCCTTCCCCCCTCTCCTCCTTCCCCCTTCTCCTACTCCAACTAGGAAAGAAGGAGTCCTACTCCCGGGGAGTAGGACTCCCTTGGCGCGCCTCCTGGCCGGCCGCCTCCTCCCCCTGCTCCTTTATATACGGGGGGGGGCACCCTAGACACACAAGTTGATCTACGGATCGCTCTTAGTCGTGTGCGGTGCCCCTCCACCATATTCCACCTCGGTCATATCGTCATGAGTTTAGGGAAGCCCTCGCGCCGTAGAACATCATCATCGCCACCACGCCGTCAGGTCGACGGAACTCATCCCCGGCTTTGCTGGATCGGAGCCCGGGATCGCCATCGAGCTGAACGGTGCTGAACTCGAGGTGCCGACTTTCGGTACTTGGATCGGTCGGATCGTGAAGACGCACGACTACATCAACCGCGTTGTCATAACGCTCGCCACGATCTACGAGGGTACGTGGACAATACTCTCCTCTCGCTATGCCATCACCATGATCTTGCGTGCGCATTTAAAATTTTGAAATTACTACGCTCCCCAACAAAGGGCATCCGAGCCTAGGTTTTATGCGCTGATGTTATATGCACGAGTAGAACACAAGTGAGTTGTGGGCGATATAAGTCATACCGCTACCAAAGATGTCATACTTTGGTTCGGGCGGTATTGTGAGATGAAGCGCCCGACCGACATTATGCGACGCTTACGCGAGACCGGTTTCGCTGCTACGAGCACTCGTGCTTAAAGGTGATCAAGCGGTGTCTCGCTCTCTCACTTTAGCTGAATCGAGTGTGGCTACGCCAGGGTCCTTGCGAAGGTTAAAACAGCACTAACTTGACGAACTATCGTTGTGGTTTTGATGCGTAGGTAAGAACGGTTCTTGCTAAGCCCGTAGTAGCCACGTAAAACTTGCAACAACAAAGTAGAGGACGTCTAACTTGTTTTTGCAGGGCATGTTGTGATGTGATATGGTTAAGACGTGATGCTATATTATTGTATTAGATGATCATGTTTTGTAACCAAAGTTATCGGCAACTGGCAAGAGCCATATGGTTGTCGCTTTATTGTATGAAATGCAAACGCCCTATAATTGCTTTACTTTATCACTAAGCGGTAGCGATAGTCGTAGAAGCAATAGATGGCGAACGACAACGATGCTACAATGGAGATCAAGGTGTCGCTACCGTGACGATGGTGATCACGACAAGCTTCAAGATGGAGATCACAAGCACAAGATGATGATGGCCATATCATATCACTTATAATGACCGCATGTGATGTTTATCCTTTATGCATCTTATCTTGCTTTGTTTGACGGTAGCATTTTAAGATGATCTCTCACTTAAAATTATCAAGAAGTGTTCTCCCGAGTATGCACCATTGCCAAAGTTCGTCGTGCCTGCACACCACGTGATGATCGGGTGTGATAAGCTCTACGTCCATCTACAACGGGTGCAATCCAGTTTTGCACACGCAGAATACTCAAAGTTAAACTTGACGAGCCTAGCATATGCAGATATGGCCTCGAACACGGAGACCGAAGGTCGAGCGTGAATCATATAGTAGATATGATCAACATAATGATGTTCACCATTGAAAACTACTCCATCTCACGTGATGATCGGTTATGGTTTAGTTGATTTGGATCACGTGATCACTTAGATGACTAGAGAGATGTCTGCCTAAGTGGGAGTTCTTAAGTAATATGATTAATTGAACTTAAATTTATCATGAACTTAGTACCGATAGTATTTTGCTTGTCTATGTTTGTTGTAGATAGATGGCTCGTGTTGTTGTTTCGTTGAATTTTAATGCGCTCCTTGAGAAAGCAAAGTTGAAAGATGATGGTAGCAATTACAAGGATCGGGTCCAGAATTTGAGGATTATCCTCATTGCTGCATGTAAGAATTACGCCCCGAAGCACCGCTGGTGCCAGTGCCTCATGCCGATGCAACCGACGATGTTAAGAACGCTCCGCAGAGCAAAGCCGATGACTACTCGATAGTTCAATGTGCCATGCTTTACGGCTTAGAACCGGTCTTCAACGACATTTTGAACGCTATGGAGCATATGAGATGTTCCAGAGTTGAAGTTAATATTTCAAGCAAATGACCGGATTGAGAGATATGAAGTCTCCTATAAGTTCTACAACTGCAAGATGGAGGAGAATAGTTCACAAGGAGCATATACTCAAAATGTCCGGGTATAATAATCACTTGATTCAACCGGGAGTTAATCTTCCGATGATAGCGCCATTGATGTAATTCTCCAATCATCGCCACCAAGCTACAAGAGCTTCGTGATGAACTATAATATGCAAGGGATGAACAAGACAATTCCCCGAGCTCTTCGCAATGCTAAAAGCTGCGGAGGTAGAAATCAAGAAGGAGCATCAAGTGTTAATGGTCAACAAGACCACTAGTTTCAAGAAAAGGGCAAAGGAAAGAAGAAGGGAACTTCAAGAAGAACGGCAAGCAAGTTGTCTGCCAAGAGAAGAAACCCAAACCCAAGTCCGACCTAAGCCCAAAATCGAGTGCTTCTACCGCAAGCGATCGACATCGGAAGCGGAACTGCCCCAAGTATTTGGCGGATAAGAAGGATGGCAAGGTGAACAAAGGTATATGTGATATACATGTTATTGATGTGTACCTTACTAGAGCTCGAGTAGCACTGGTATTTGATATCGGTTCTATTGCTAATATTTGCAACTCAAACAGGACTACGGAATAAGCGAAGCACCGCAAAGGACGAGGTGACGGCGCGCTGGAACGGTTCCAAAGTCGATGTGATCGCGGTCAAGACGCTACCTCTACATCTACCTTCGGATTAGTTTTAGACCTAAATAATTGTTATTTGGTGCCGCTGAGCATGAACATTATATCTGGATCTTGTTTGATGCGAGACGGTTATTCATTTAAATCGAGAATAATGGTTGTTCTATTTGTATGAGTAATATCTTTTATGGTCATGCACCCTTGAATAGTGGTCTATTTTATTGAATCTCGAAAGTAGTGATACACATATTCATGTCGGCCAAAAGATGCAGAGTTGATAATGAGAGTGCAACTTATTTGTGGCAATCGCCGCTTAGGTCATATCGGTGTAAAGCGATGAAGAAACTCCATATCGATGGACTTTTGGAATCACTTGATTATGAATCACTTGGTACTTATGAACCGTGCCTCATGGGCAAGGTGACTAAAACACCGCTTCTCCGACTATGGAGAGAGCAACAGATTTGTTGGAAATCATACATACGATGTATGTGGTCCGATGAATATTGAAGCTCGTGGCGGATATCGTTATTTTCTCACCTTCACAGATGATTTGTGCAGATATGGGTATATCTAGTTAATGAAACACAAGTCTGAAACATTTGAAAAGTTCAAAGAATTTCAGAGTGAAGTGGAAAATCATCGTAACAAGAAAATAACGTTTCTACGATCTGACCGTGGAGGAGAATATTTGAGTTACGAGTTTGGTTTACATTTGAAACAATGCGAATAGTTTCAAGAACTCACGCCACCGAACACCACAAAGAAATGGTGTGTCCGAACGTCAGAATCGTGATTTACTAGATATGGTGCGATCTATGATGTCTCTACCGATTTACCACTATCATTTTGGGGTTATGCTTTAGAGACGGCCGATTCACGCTAAATAGGGCACCATCAAAACCGCTGAGACGACGCCTTATGAACTGTGGTTTGGCAAGAAACCAAAGTTGTCGCTTAAAGTTTGGGGCTGCGATGCTTATGTGAAGAAACTTCAACCGATAAGCTCGAACCCAAATCGGAGAAATGCGTCTTCATAGGATACCCAAAAGAGATCATGGGTACACCTTCTATCACAGATCCAAGGCAAAACATTCGTTGTTAAGAATGGATCCTTTCTAGAGAAGGAGTTTCTCTCGAAAGAAGTGAGTGGGAGGAAAGTAGAACTTGATGAGGTAATCTGTATCAGCTCCCTTATTGAAAGTAGTTCATCACGTAAATCAGCCTCGTGACACCTACACCAATTAGTGAAGAAGCTAATGATATTGATCATGAAGCTTCAGATCAAGTTTCTATTGAACCTCGTGAGGTCTACCAGAGTAAGATCCGCACTGAGTGGTACGGTAATCCTATTCGAAGTCATGTTACTTGACCATGATGAACCTACGAACTATGAGGAAGCGATGATGAGCCCAGATTCCGCAAAATGGCTAGAGGCCATGATATCTGAGATGGGATCCATGTATGAGAACAAAGTATGGATTTTGGTCGACTTGTTCGATGATCGGCAAGCCATTGAGAATAAATGGATTTTTAAGAAGAAGACCGATGTCGATGGTAATATAACTGTTTATAAAGCTCGACTTGTTGCGAAAGGTTTTCGACAAGTTCAAGGGGTTGACTATGATGAGACTTCTCACCAGAAGCGATGCTTAAGTCTCGTCTCAATCATGTTAGCTATTGCTGCATTTCATGATTATGAAATTTGGCAAATGGATGTCAAAACTGCATTCCTGAATGGATTTCTGGAAGAAGAGTTGTATATGATGCAGCCGTAAGGTTTTGTTGATCCAAAAGGTGCTAATAAAGTGTGCAAGCTCCAAATGATCCATTTATGGACCGGTGCAAGCATCTCGAGTTGGAATAAACGCTTTGATAGTGTGATCAAGGCATATGGTTTTATACAAACTTTGGAGAAGTCTCAGATTTACAAGAAAGTGAGTGGGAGCTCTGTGGCATTTCGATATTATATGTAGATGACATATTATTAATTGGAAATGATATAGAATTTCCGGATAGCATAAAGGGATACTTGAATAAAAGTTTTTCAATGAAAGACCTCGTGAAGCTGCTTACATATTGGGCATCAAGATTTATAGAGATAGATCAAGACGCTTAATAGGACTTTCACAAAGCACATACCTTGATAAAATTTTGAAAAGTTCAAAATGGACCAGCAAAGAAAGGGTTCTTGCCTGTGCTTCAAGGTGTGAAGTTGAGTCAAACTCAATGCCCACCACAAAGCAGAAGATAGAGAGAAAATGAAAGATGTTCCCTATGCTTCAGCCATAGGCTCTATCATGCATGCAATGTCGTACCGACCGACGATGCTTAGCAATAAGCTTGGCAGAAGGTACCAAAGTAATCCAGAGTGGATCATCGACAGCGGTCAAGAACATCCTAAAATACCGAAAAGGACTAAGGATATGTTTCTCGATATGGAGGTGACAAAGAGCTAGTCGTAAATGGTTACGCCGATGTAAGCTTTGACACCGATCCGGCGATTCTAAATTGCAAACCGGATACGTGTTTTTATTAAACGGTAGAGCTGTAAGTTGGTGCAGTTCTAAACAAAGCGCCATGGCGGATCTACATGTGAAGATAAGACATAGCTGCTTCGAAGCAAAGAAATGAAGGAGTCTAGATAAAGGAGTTCATTTCCGATCTAGGTGTCATACCTAGTGCATCGGGACCAATGAAGATCTTCTCGGATAACACCGTGCAATTGCCTTGGCAAAGGAATCCAGATTTCACAAGAGGACCAAGCACATCAAGAGACGCCTAATTCCATTCGGGACCAAGTCCAAGTGGGAGACATAGAGATTTGCAAAATACATACGGATCTCAATGTTGCGTACATTGGCTAAGCCTCTCTCACGAGCAAAACATGATCAGACCAAGACTCCATGGGTGTTAGAATCATTACTATGTAATCTAGATTATTGACTCTAGTGCAAGTGGGAGATCAAGGAAATATGCCCTAGAGGCAATAATAAAGTTATTATTTATTTCCTCATATCATGATAAATGTTTATTATTCATGCTAGAATTGTATTAACCGGAAACATGATACATGTGTGAATACATAGACAAACATAACGTCACTAGTATGCCTCTACTTGACTAGCTCATTAATAAAAGATGGTTATATTTCCTAACCATAGACATGTGTTGTCATTTGATTAATGGGATCAGATCATTAGGAGAATGATGTGATTGACATGACCCATTCCGTTAGCCTAGCACTTGATCGTTTAGTATATTGATATTGCTTTCTTCATGACTTATACATGTTCCTCGTAACTATGAGATTATGCAACTCCTGCTTACCGAGGAACACTTTGGTGCTACCAAACGTCACAACGAATCGGGTGATTATAAAGGAGTACTACAGTGTCTCCAAAGGTACATGTTGGGTTGGCGTATTTCGAGATTAGGTTTTGTCACTCCGATTGTCGGAGAGGTATCTCTGGGCCCTCTCGGTAATGCACATCACTATAAGCCTTGCAAGCAATGTGACTAATGAGTTAGGTACGGAATGATGCATTACATAACGAGTAAAGAGACTTGCCGGTAACGAGATTGAACTAGGTATTAGATACCGACGATCGAATCTCGCAAGTAACATACCGATGACAAAGGAACAACGATGTTGTTATGCGGTTTGACCGATAAAGATCTTCGCAGAATATGTAGGAGACAATATGGGCATCCGTGTTCCGCTATTGGTTATCGACCGAGAATAGTTCTAGGTCATGTCTACATAGTTCTCAAACCCGTAGGGTCCGCACGCTTAAGGTTTCATGATGCTTTATTATGAGTTTATAAGTTTTGATGTACCAAGTTTGTTCGAGTCCCGATGTGATCAGGACATGACGAGGAGTCTCAAATCATCAAGACATAAAGATTGATATATTGAAGCCTATGTTTGACATCGAAGTGTTCCGTGAAATCGGCATTTTACCGAGTACCGGGGTTACTGAACCTCCCGGGGTTATTGGGCCTACATGGGCCATAAGGGAGAAGAGGAGAGGAGGCAAGAGGTGGGTCGCGCCTCCTCCCTAGTCCGAATAGGACAGGAGAGGGCGCCCCTTTCCTTCCCCTCTTCCTCCTCCTTCCCCTTCTCCTACTCCAACTAGGAAAGAAGGAGTCCTACTCCCTGGGAGTAGGACTCCCCTTGGCGCGCCTCCTTGGCCGGCCGCCTCCTCCCCTCGCTCCTTTATATACGGGGTGGGGGCACCCTAGACACACAAGTTGATCTACTAATCGCTCCTTAGCCGTGTGCGGTGCCCCTCCACCATATTCCACCTCGATCATATCGTCACGGAGTTTAAACAAAGCCCCGCGCCGTAGAACATCATCATCGCTACCATGCCGTCAGGCCGACGGAACTCATCCCCGGCTTTGCCCGATCGAGCCCGGATCGCCATCGAGCTGAACGCAGCTGAACTCGGAGGTGCCATACGCTCGGTACTTGATCGGTCGGATCGTGAAGACGACGACAACATCAACCGCTTGTCATAACGCCACGCCCGCCTCGATGCCGCCTCCCACTCGCCCCCACTCTCGCCTTTGCTCTCGCGCCTCCCTCTCCTCCAGATCCATCTCCCTCGCTCCTCCAGATCCGAAGGCCACCGCCATGGCTCCAAATTTCAGCCACGACCACCATGCCCACCTCGCCGCCCATGGTGTTCCAAGGGCCGCCATTGTCCGCCGCTTCGACTGGTGCAACCTGCTGAGACCGAGCCACCGCAACGCCCGACGCCGCCATCTTCCTCCCCGTCCGACAAGCTCCGCCATTCATCATCAACTCCGCCACCGCAGCTACTAAACCCCTAAGGGCCACTGCAGGCGCCGCCGGTGAGCCCCTCGCCTCCTCCTCTCTCTCTCTCGGCGCCTAGCTTAGCCGCCGCTGGCACCCGAAGGGCTGCTCATAACCCCGTCAGCCGACGATTCTCCGCGACCAAATGGTCACGGGCCGAGCCTTTTGTGCTCAGCTGCTGCCGCGCAGCTCCACCCTAGCCTTCCCGTTAGCCCGGGCTGCCAGCATCGCCGCTTCGCCTCACGCCTCAACCACTCGCCACCGCTGCGCCGACTTAGCAACCACAGCCTTCGCAGAACCACCACCATTCGCCCGCCGCCGCCGCCTTGCGGTTCAATGCGAACGATCCCGCCTGCTTTGGTGGCTCGCAGATTTAAACCGACGCCGCCGAGCCACGCCGCCATGAACGAACTCGCTTGCGCTTAAACGCCGGCCGACCGACGGGCATGTGTGGGCCCCACCGGTCATCGCAAGGCCTGGGGCCCTAATCGCCAAGTTGACCGTGTCAACTACGCTAATGTGGCAGCTATTGCAACTGACATGCGGGCCCACGCCATTTAAGCCATTTTCTAAACAAATAAAATGCTAATTATTTCGTTAATTAAATTAATTAACTAAATAGTCACTGACTACTGGGTCCCACCCACTAATTAACCCATTTAGTTAGACTAAACCCCCCTGTTAGTGACCCAGACAATGACATGTGGGACCCACTAGACCCACCTGTCTGGTTTGACTGGTCAACCGACCACTTGACCTGCTGACATCACTCTCGTGTCATGCCCGCGTCATCATTCACTGTTTTGGATAATGCTGGATTTAAATAAATAATTAAAATCAGAAAATGAGTTAAATCTTTAGAAAATCATATCTTTTAATCCGTAATCGGATGAAAATACTTTCTACATGAAAGTTGCTTAGAACGACGAGATTTAATCCGATACGTGAGCCCGCTCGTCCGCCACACACCCCTAGCATACCGAACACGCAACTTTCCTCCTGCCTTTGTCCGTAACGTGAAACACCGGAATACTTTCCTGATGTTTCCACCCTTCACCGTATTTCATACCGCTTAGGGCACGCCTAGCATCACGCATTGCTTTGTCATGCATCCTTATGCATCCGTATGCATTGTATTCGTTGTTTCTTCCCTCTTCTCTCCGTAGACTACGAGACCGACACGCCGCCTCCTGCTCGACTAGGAGTTCACGACCCTCTCTCTTGCCAGAGCAACCAGCAAGCCCCCTTGATCACCACATATCGCCTATTCTTCTCTATACTACTTGCATTAGAGTAGTGTAGCATGTTACTGCTCGGTTACTCCTATTCTCACAGCATAGCATGTCATTGTTACATAATATTGATACCCTACCCAATCCTAAATGCTTAGTATAGGATGCTAGTTTATCATCATTGGCCCTACATTCTTGTCACCGCATTTGCTATACTATTGGGCCGTGATCACTCGGGAGGTGATCGTGGTTATATACTATGCATACATATATATTATACAGATGGTGACTAAAGTCGGGTCACCGCTGAGTACCCGCAAGTGATCCCAAAGGTGGGGGATGAAAGGACAGTGGCTCCATCCCTAGAGGTGGGCCTGGGTTCCCGACGGCCCCGATCGTTACTTGGCGGAGCGCCAGTAGGTTGAGACCACCAAGGAGACAGTGGGCCTCGGCCTCGTCGGCGTCATGTTGCTTCATAATAACACGCTTAACGAGATCTTGGTATTTGATCCGAGTCCGCTTCGCCTATACGCACCAACCAACCACGCTGACCGCTTATGGGCACTCGGCGCCGTGGTATCACCGAAGCCTTCGTGACGTCACCGACGAGCGCGCGCCACCGATTGGACCGCGAACGTGACTTCCTAAGTAATGGAGGTTGCTAGGTTCCGCTCCGCCGCCCACGCAACGCAGTGTGTGCAATGGGCGATGGGTCTGCACTTCGCGCAAGCAGGATTTAGACCGACGGTCGACCTCTCTCACAGCTCTAGGTGGGCCGTGTGACGGTTGATCTTCCGAGGCCGCATGACCCAGAAAGTGTGTCCGCCAAATGGGATCGAGCGTGTTGGGTTATGTGGTGCACCGCAGGAAGTTAATCTATTCGAATAGCCGTGATCTTCGTGAATGTGACGACTTGGAGTTGTACCTTGACCTTATGACAACTAGAACCGATACTTAATAAAACACACCCTTCCAAGTGCCCGATATAACGCGGTGATCGCTTCTCTAACAGGCAACGAGGAGAGGATCGCCGGTAGGATTATGCTATGCTGTTACTTGAGGACTTCAATCTACTCTCTTCTACATGTCGCAAGATGGAGGCTGCCAAGCGTAGTCTTCGATAGGACTAGCTATCCCTCTTATTCTCGCATTCTGCAGCTCACCCATCGATATTGCTCTTTACACATATACCCATATGCATATGTAGTGTAGATCTTTGCTTAAGTACTTTTGATGAGTACTCATGGTTGCTTTCCCCCTTTTCCCTTTTCCTCTTCTTCCCGGATGCCGCAACTGCATTTTGGAGCCTGTGAGCCGACGCCACCGCTGACAACGACTACTACACGGAGGTGCATACTACTACGCAAGTGTCAGCACGATTTACCACTGTGAGTAGTTAGGAGGATCCTGTGCAGAGGCATGCGCTTCTTTCGATCTCAGATCCCAGCTTTGTGCTAGCCTTCTTAAGGCAAACTTGTTTAACTTATGTCCAGATCAGATATTGTTGCTTCCACGACTTGTCTATGATCGAGCACTTCTATTCGAGCCCTCGAGGCCCCCGGCTTGTATTATGATGCTTGTATGACTTATTTATGTTTTTAGAGTTGTGTTGTGATATCTTCCCGTGAGTCCCTTATTCTGATCGCATACGCTTATGCGCATGATTAGTGTACGATTGAATCGGGGCGCCAAAGTTGGTATCGAGCCGATCGCCTGTAGGAATCCCTTCCACACTCCTTGGTCAAGTCGAGTCTAGTCACTACAAAACTTTTACTAACTTGGCTGTGTGCCTTACGGGTCCACGCCGCCATTGGGTGGTATTTGGATCTTTTACCCTCGACCTTTACTCCGGGCTCGTGACTCTCTCCTACTCAAAGTTAAACGACTTTACTAACTCTAACATTAGGATCCCGCTACCACGCTCACCCCAAAGTTGGATAAGCCATAGTTATTCTCAGAGGATAGTATTTTGAATAGTACCCACATTGTCATTTGACTCCATTGAAACATCTTTGTTTTCAGATGGAACCCACGAGGCAGGTCGTATGCCACATGGCGCCATTGGTGCCTCAGTTCACCGCGTGCTAGCCGAGATGATGACCTATCCGGTTATCGCCGCACCTCGAGTACACCGCCTATGAGGAGTACGAGAACTTTAACCAGAGCAGACCGCGCCATCGCCCACCTCTACTCGGAGTATGACTCCACTATCTGCGGCCGCACACCGCTTATGGTGTTGGAGTGACCATCGAGATGGCGCTCACGATGCGCTTATGCTGCTCGACACGCCTTCGTGGAGAGTATCGCGCTGGACACTTCCCATTTTAGGCACATTGCTATCGTGATCCGATGTTGGTGCGGAGGGATA